>OMNV01011761.1:16881-33417 GCA_900303265.1 Brotula barbata | reverse complement strand
ACCATGCACCCAACCGAAGCTGTATTTATTAATAGCATTGTTTGAACATAGATCGTCACATCTGGCAGAAGTTATTGTAATGGTAATGTCATGTTAGAATAACATTGTAACATATTTGAATTGGATAGAAGATTTTACAGAATATCCCGGGGTTGTGTGAATAGATTTTAATATCGGGCGATGGAAGTATTTAATCTGGGATTGTAGGTTGGCATTTACTTAGATATGCAATTCCTGCCATCTCATCGCCTGTAACATTATGCTTTTATTAATAAAACATATTTTAATGGAGTGTGCCGTGTCGATCCTCTGATGGTGCCTTTTGAAGGTTTGTCATCTCTTTGAGCAAGCTTGAAGCGTGCCACAAAATGTACCGTATGAATATTTCATGAACAACAGATTTGCTGTATTACGGCACTCTGTAAAACTGACAGCCTGACTTTCAGTGCTATGTCAACTGGACAAGCTAACAGCTCTCTTTTGTTCTTTTCTTACAGTGTGTGCTGTACTTGTGGGCCTTAAAGATCCTTTACCCCAAAACACTGTTTTTGCTGCGTGGGAATCATGAATGTAGACATTTAACAGAGTATTTCACATTTAAGCAGGAATGTAAGTAATGTTTCAGCACTTCATTCATGTCTTCCAATAAAAACTCAGTCTAATCAGTCCAGTCTGTGGTGTATAGAGGAAGAATTGAGTTATTCTTTCTTAAAACAAAGTTCGTTATGCATCCAGTGCTGCCACTGACCTCAAAAGCTCACTGAAAAGTGACCTCTGGCTTGGTAAAGGATTCAGTCAGACTTATGCCCTTTTTGATATTTACACATGTCAAAACTATTTCTGTTGGACTCAGTCAGAGCAGGGGAAAAAACATGAAAGTGATGTGAAATTACACTGTTTTTAAAAATTCATTTGGGATGTTTTTTGGCACTTTGGACCGCCTTTCCATCCCACACTCGCACCCTGAACCAATGTATGAGAGCAGTGTTGTTTGACTTGGCGTGCTCTAATTCCTGACTGTTTTTCCCCCATGACAGGTAGAATTAAGTATTCAGAGAGGGTGTATGACGCATGTATGGACGCCTTCGACTGCCTTCCCGTGGCTGCACTTATGAACCAGCAGTTCCTGTGTGTACATGGAGGACTTTCTCCAGAAATCACAAATCTTGATGACATCAGGAAAGTATGTTTCTGATTTGAGACCATTTTCTCTATATGTTTATGAAGTGTGTGTGTGTCTGTCTGTCTGTATGTTTTTATAGTTTGTGGCCCATATAATGGCTTTTAAAACAGTTAATCCATCGAAAATGAGCACTTCCTGTCTGCTTCATCCATTTACTTAAGGAAATGCTATTTATTTTTCTATGAGGTGCTATATAAATAATAATCTTGGTAATATATGACTTCATTCTCCCTGGATCATCAAATACTCTACACAACATCGATCAGAGGATAATAAGCACTGACTGTGTCCTCAGTGATTTAAAAAAAATATATAAAAATGTTGAAGAGTCTGACTTCATGCTAATTCAATAACTTGAAATGGATTTTGTTGCTGCTGTGAGGAGGAATGCATAATAAAATTTGCTCAGTCAAAGTGTCCGTCACTCTACCCATTGTGTAACCGACCATCTTTTTGTTGGAGATAGCATTATCCTTTCCTGAAAGCAAAGTCATCTACATTCTAAGCTCCGAACGATTGGCTGCCACTCTGTGCGAGCGCTGCCTTTGACAGTGGGTTTTCAATATTCAGCTCTTCACGTTGAATTAAGAATAATCACCTCAGTGAAAGTGTACTTGAGGGCCTGACTCAGTTATCATCAGGGCAGCCACAGCCAGAGCTTTCAGAGAAAAATGTAAACACTTTACCAGCAGATTTGTGTGTGTGTGTGTGTGTGTGTGTGTGTGTGTCCAGTTAACGGGCTGACAGTCCTTATATTCTGCCCACAGCTAGACAGATTCAAAGAGCCTCCAGCATACGGACCAATGTGCGATCTGCTGTGGTCTGACCCGCTGGAAGACTTTGGGAATGAGAAGAGCCAAGAGCATTTCACACATAACACAGTGCGAGGCTGCTCCTACTTTTACAGGTGAGCATAAAGCTTGATTTTATTTTGTTCAAAACCGTTGATATGGAATATGTCAAAGATGTTCATAATACTGCCTAGTCCCTTTGGACAAGCTGATACACCATTATTTTTATTACAAAATATGTCCTCATGTTGTCAAAACTCAAGTGGTAAACTAAAGAGCTGATGCAAAACATATGAAGAATTGTTTTTGTTTTGTGTTTTCACTACAACCAGTCAAACTAATTATTTGCTCTTTATTTAACTGTCAATCATAGAAAAGCGTACATTGAATGTTTACACCAGAACACGACAGAATGTGTGGTTAAAGTGTAGATAGCTGTGGAACTCGGTGAAGCACTAACTCTCTCGCTCTCAGTTAGACAGAGAGAAACTGGTCTGCCAAGTATTGATTTCTTGGCCCTGATCTATTCATTTCCTCAGTCTTCAGACAGAGGAGCTGTGAGTAGGGGACCAGACTTCTCCTTACACTGCTGCCAGTATTTATGTAACGTACATTATCTTAAATTGAGCTCAGGAGCAGAACAAACAGAGGAAATGCTTGGAGCAGGCAGCTTGCACTGTCACAAAATGTAATGAACTGGCACATTACCACAAGGCACAGTCCTGTCTCTAAATGTGTTCGGTGCTCCCTTTGCTCATTATGGCCTGAGCAATGCTTACTTGGCCCTGGCATGCCGGGGGCATTCCGGCAGCAGTAGTTAGAAATGGCTCCAGGCTTCTCATATGAACTTTCTTTTTTCTTTTTTAATAGTGGCTGCTTACAAATTAACTTCCACCTCTCTTATTGCAGCCACGGATTTGCCCGGGTTTTCTTTGTCAGTTACTTTATTGAAAGCCATAACTCTGGAGATGGACAGTGCTTTTATGAGAATGTTTGCTTAACCAACACCTAATGGCACTGATAACACTTGATCGGAAAGTCAGAACGGAAATGTCATTTACATGGCCTCTTAACCTCACGCTGCTGATTTGATGTTCCCCTCTCATGTTTATCTGTACCAGCACCCCAGTTAACCTCCTGCAGTTTGTTCAAAATTCCCCCAGAGCCTTGTTTTCATCAGTATCCTCAACTCTATCTGCCCATGAGGTTGCCACTAATTGGCATCACACTGGCACTATGAATTTATGAGATAGAAGTCAAACGGAGAGAGAAGCATTCCTTAACACCCCTCCCCAAATCTGTCATCTTTGTCTGTCTTGCTCCAAACCACTATTTTTACCCCACCCCTTAATTTCCTACTGATACTTTAACAACCAGAATTCAGACATAAAATTGCACATTTCTGATTCTCGTCTTCAATCAGCAGCACATCATCATCGCCAGCCCCGCACCTCTTATTTTGTCACTGGTGTTTATCCAGCATGTAGTGAACATGGAAAGTGCCTTTGAGATGCTGAAGACATTTCTCATTTTGGCTTAGGATCATGCACAGCATTCATGCCCTTCTCCCAGCCAAAAATGCGCTCATTCCAAAAATGATTATAGCCAAAAAAAACAAACTGGAAAAAAAAACAAAAATCATTTTTTGTATACTGAACAGCAATGCTAAGCATCTACATCTGCTGCAGGAAATTGAGTGAGGAATAAAATGTCCTCTCCCTCTCACTCCAAGAAGTAAAGAAAACAAAAAACACATCTGTAAGAAAAGTTGTTTGTTCAATAGCCTCTAATAAGAGACTTAGATGTAAAGCCCAAAAAGCACAGATGAATGACAACTGATTAAGAACTTGCACAATGTGAGGATAAAAATAAATCCAAAAACGCTGGTCCAATGGACGGCAGGGGAATCAAAAGTTTATTTACATAATCCCCAATGTGCAAAAGTAGAAGTGAGCACCAAAAAAGTGAATGAAATAAAGGAAATATTCCCATTTCGCTGTGAGCAAAGGCAATTTCCTATGCAAGCCAACGCTGGAGAATGAAATTTGTAGAATGTAGAACTCTGAAACCTTACCGTAGTTCAGTTGTTAACAATTACTTTAACATGAGTGCATGATCGCGTTCTTCTCTCTAAGAAATCTGCTGTAAATCATGTGACACATTTGCATTTCAATCTGGATCTTCTGCATCTCTGGACTCAAATCATGCCTGTTGCTCCAAAATTATGATGGCTGGTTTTTATTTCGAGATTAAAAGACCTTTTTTTCCAATTTGAGTTAAAAATAGATGTTAAATATGAAATTTTGGAGAGAAAGCCTTCATTTTGATGCTCACGGCCAAGGCACTATGTTGTTTTGTAAACCATAGTTGGTTTTAGATTAAATTTAGCTCCAACTCTGTGTCGTCAGTTTCTCTGAAAACAATCAGTCTACCTGCGACATAGCGTCCTCGTTTTTTTTCTATTGATTTTTTTCTTCTCAATTCTCAGTTGTAAGATTAAACCAAATGTTTGTCTCTTTATTCCACAGCTACCCTGCAGTCTGTGACTTTCTACAACACAATAACTTATTATCTATCATCCGGGCCCATGAAGCGCAGGATGCTGGGTGAGTGTTGTGGCATTATCTAACCACCTTTTCAGGGCTCCAAGGGTTTGCTAGAGCCTGTCTGGAGAGTGACTCAGATGGAGTTTGAACTTTGAGTACATGAAGTATTATTAATCCCAGAAATGAAAATGAATCCAGTACAAAAATTTAATTGGTCAGGTCTCATCGAGGCAAATGTAAAATCACTGCCCACGTCACATCTCTGTCTCTTGTTTTCTCTTTTATATGTTCAGTACGTTGGCGAAAACAAAAGCTAACAGTGCACTCTGGATTTGTAATAAGGGAGCTGGAAAGCCTTTTTCAACAGTTTGGCTTTTAAAGCGGGCAGGTGGGCAGATGTGTCAAGCTTGTCTTCCTCTAAGTAGAGTTAAAGCGGTAGGAGGCACAGCACGCAGTTGTTTATCATTGTACTCCCACGGTGTGGTCACATGGGACACCTTGAGTCTCTCAGATGAGGTTTCTGCCCCAAGCCGCCTCAAACTACACATATGAAACAGTTTTGGAAGCATTTTCTTGTCCCTTAAGACAATTTTTTAAGGTGTGATGCAACAAAACCTTTTATGTGGTTCATTTTTTTTAACTTATTTTAGTTTATAGCACTTCAAAGACCAAGATAACAAACTCAGCGTGGACTTCTGCAAGGAAATCCGAGAAACAAATCAAAGTAGTTTTGGTTTGAATTACAGATGTTTTGAGTGTGATGCAATCTTTCACCTGTGATCTAGCCGTAGCAAAAACAAGCCAGAAATGGTTTTGATTTATAGTCATATTCCAAGGGTTTAATGAATGAGCAACACGTGAGCGATGTGTTCTAATGGTTTCTTCTTATCTGCATTTATTTTTCTAGCTATCGCATGTACAGAAAGAGTCAGACCACTGGCTTCCCATCCCTTATCACCATCTTCTCAGCACCCAATTACCTAGATGTCTACAACAACAAAGGTACGTTCAATTCCACCAGTGAGGAATCAATTTGTTTTTAGCTTTTTCACCCAGCACTAGTCCTGGAAGCAGTGCATGAGCAAACACTGACTAATACCCATTTTTTATATAAAGTTCTTTTGGTTCACAGCGTGATCAGCAGCACTGACAACCATTTCACATTATGGAAAAGTTCTATTGTTGTTATATTGTTTAGTAAGGCTTTCAGGCACCCTTACAGTTTATACTGATCTCATTGTGAATGGATGAACAGTGCCCAACAACGGTCCAAATAAATGGTTAATTTAGTCCTCGTCTTAATTTCAAATGTGCCGCTGGTAGGATTAATCACCTGTAAACGATGCATACAGCAGTTCGTTACCACTACCTTACCACCATATATGCTTGGTACACCCAACCTTGGCTACAAGATTTTGCTTCTTCAAAGACAAAAAGTCCTCTGATGGGCTGGGGCGTGGGCGGCTCACTGACGGAGCAGCTCCAGATTGAAGTGGCCCGGTGCCCGCTCACTTGGCTTGTGGTGGTGCCCTACGCTACGCTACAGTAGTCACACAGGAACACAGGCTTGCCTTTGTGCTGTGAGTCAGCACTTTCCCCAGGAGAACACGGTGGTATCTGCTGCGGGGCCGTGTTTGGATGGGGGCATCTGTGTTGGACCAATCGCAGGAAATGGAAATGGAAAGGAAAAAGAGATGGTGTTAGTCCTCGTTAGTCTGCAGTTCTCATGAGGAGAACCCCTAACGTAGCTGAAATTCTGAAGAGGTTTATCGACTAAACATCAAGCATTTGCGCCTAAAATGAGGTTGCAAACTAAATCATTTCCCTTACTTTGACTGTTCCATACCGAGCCTGAGAGGTACAACTGATCACCAGGCAATCGGTTGCCAAAAATAAGGCAACACGTGTCTGGCATCGCTTTGTTTGTTTGAGTGTCAGGACATTTTGTCCCCGGTATATTTGAGTAGGAAGTTTTCTTTTCTGATAAAGTAAAAGTGCTGTTGCTGCTGTGTGCTGTTAATACGACACACATTTCTGCATTGCACTTTAATGTCTGTCATTGTTTACAAATCACATACTTGCGACTCTATTCCTTGTTTCCAGTAGAAATGCTGTTTTTTGAATTGATAGCTTTTATAGATTATTATTATTAATTTATTTTAAATATTTTTTTTTTTATGAAGCCGTTTTATCAGTCGCTCTTTTGTTTTCTTCATCATTCATGGACAGTTGTGTTTTGCGATTACTCCTTGCTACGCTGCTCGATGGAAAAGTACAGCTATACCAATACGGTCCTGTAAGTCCTGTTGATGCTCTTCTAATCAGTCATGTGGGTGGGGTTTGCCGTTAGCAGCAAAGGCACAGTAATGAATTGCTCTGCTTTTAGCTTCTCATCGGAGCTCGGAGACCAGTGAGCAAGGCTCGTGATTGATAGCCAATTGAGTGGTCACATAAATCTTAAAGCGGGGGAAGGAGGCGTCAGCAAGTCCCATCTGTCTAGCATTGAGACTTGGTCAGATTAACCAATGAGACATCTCCACGTGGAAAAAGGGTAGCAGGGAGTGCACCTCCCACCAGAGAGGGGAGGAAGATATCAATGAATAAAAACAAGACTTGGAAATGCTCTGACTCCTCCACCCAAACTACACAGACCGAGAAACCAAGTCTGGATAAATGAAACCTGTGTGATTTGATCCCATAAACGGTCTGGCCACACGATGACACCCATCTTCATTCCTCTTTAAGCCAGTCTATCAGACTATTGGTTAACTGTCAGGTTTAGATGGCCGCTGACCAGCTGTCTATCACAGCTGTGACCCCGGCACCTCTTGATAAAATCAGAAAAGTGGTGCAGACACGGCGGAGCTGGAAGAGCAGCTGTGAAAACGAGGCAACAACCAGTGAGAGGTTGCGTGCGTTTCAGATGCCGTGTTTATTTTGGATTAATAAAGTCTTTTCTGCCTCACTATCCCAATAGTTGTGCTGCCTGATTGGATTAAAAAAATGAATTTTGCCACTAAAAAGAGACTTAAAGACAGTGAAGGAGATATGGGGTTCAGATTTATGTTACACCTGTCAAATGTTTCACTCCTTTTTGTTATTGTTCAGTGGACGGATGGAAACAGGGCTGATTTGATAGAGCGAAAGCGGAAATTATTATCGTTTTTTAAAGAGGAATGTACCAACGGAAAGGGTCAGGATGTTACTCTGGTTCACTCTCAGGTCAAACTGAACGAGGAACACTTTTCCTACACACTGACATTTGCCTATAGGTGCTAGCAGAGATTTTTTTTGTGGGGGCGGTCGGGGGCGCGTTGAATAGTGGAATTGAGTAGCATGATTGGCTGCTGGCCCCTCTCCTTTGGATATATAGCAGGATGGAAGTTGGGTACAGTGATGAGAGAATACATTTTTCCATCCATGCACACCTGTTATGAAATGGTGGGAGAGTGCGTGGATTCGGTACAAACTACTGGAGTGGAAGATTACGCCCGTGGAAGCTGATACAAGGACCTTCACCGACAGACAGTCGGTATCATCCATCAGGGCAGAACAGAGGGATTCTCCCCCTGATCTGAAAGCAGATTTAACAGCCCTTGTTACCGGGGGAAACCGGTGTGAGGCACTCCCTCATGAATTATTAATATCCAGGTCTCACCTCACAGGATCTCTGTTACCGTGGCAGCAGGCCTAACCCCCCTCTACCCTTTCATTACCCTTGGCGCAGCAGAGCCATCTAGTGGCTGTCATGTGTAACATTCACAGACTTGTGTCAAACACAACCCACAGCTGGTTGCAACAAGGGCAGTGCCCTTTAGTGCAACCAATGAGTGTGTCATTGTCCAAATGTGTGTTCTAATAATGGAGAAGTGGTCAAAGTGCTTCTCCGGTCAACCTAATGTGCACGTTGGTGAAAGTGTTCAAAAGAAGAAGTGTGAGCCGTGACCTACTTGCTCCCAAAGCTTGATGAACATGTTTTCTCGGTGCAGCGAGGTGGACAATGTCTGTGTTCCTTTAAAGGGAATCGGATTCGAAAGAGTGCCGGTAGGGGAGCTGACCTTCTCCTCCACTCTGCTTTTCTCCCTCTGGGCTTCCATGGCTGCATTCAATCAAGTGCCTCGACGATGTTTATGCAGAATGTGATGTTTATGCAACGGCTGCCCACGTGTGCAATTGCTTTCATGCACGCCGACGCAAAGTATAAGCCCCCGCAGCCCGGTCCTACGAGTGTTTCAGAGTATAGCAGTGCTGTTCTTATTGGACTCAGTAGTATCGTTTTGTAGATATCGATAATAATTCCACATTAATTATATAGTACATTGATATTTCCCTGCTGGAGATTCTCCTGAATGTGTTGGAGAATGCCTGTGTGTTCATTTGTGCAGCCTCGTATGAAGAGGTGATGGTAGCGGAATATAATGCTTTACGCCTTACTTACGCTGTACTCAAGGGACCACTTTTGATTGCGCTTTACGTGCATTACATACTGCTGTTGCCCATGCACATACACTTAGGGCAAACCCCGGCCTAAGAGGATGTTTTCTGTGTGTTGCGACAGCCAGGGCTTATAGCTGCTCGCTGGCTGCTTTGCATGCCAGGTTTGATGACTTGCTATTTCTAACCCCGAGCTAGGCCACAGCAGGAAATTCCCCCATGGTGACCCAGCCAAGGTATCCACTTTCCCCAGATCTGGGCCACCAGACTGCCTACATGTATGAGACAAGCTGGGGTCTCTATATAGAGCAGGGATATATTTACGTTTGGCAGCACCCGTGTTGTCTTCAGCGCCCGCGTTCACACCGTGCCTTCATCAAGTCTGAGGTCACATACAACAGGCCATCTGATCTCGGAAGGTCAACCCATGTAACTGACTCGATGAAGGCATTGTGTAAAATGAACTGGAAAATGCTTTAATCGGTGTCATCATTTCTCCAGTTATCATTTTTATCGGATAAGTTTCTGTCTTCTGCGCAGTAAGTAGTTATGATTACTGCAGCATGAAAAGCCATTCAGCAGACCGTCGGGCCATCTTCGAGTATCACTCAGGCTTTTGCTCTCGACGCTGGCGTTTGTGTCCTTAGGTAACATGATGGTTTAATATAGTTCTCATCTGGGAAGCCAACAGCAGGAGGGTTGATTGACATCCACTGCTTTTCACAAGTTATTATACAACCACAGCTTAACCACACCACATGATTAAAACCTCTGCTTTAATAATGATGGAAATGATTCAATTCACTTATTCACATCAATTTCATGACATGTTATTTTTTTGAAATATATTTCTGCATCTGATGCACCATGAGAAGGACTTTGATGTTGTGTTTTATCAGTGGAAGGCATTTGTCAGCTGTGTGGATTCATGTCCAGGTTGGATCGATTCCACGGACAGACAACCTCATGACAGGACTTTGTATCTTCCATGTTATCTCTGTACCCGTCATTAACTTCACTCTTCCATCTACTCCTTCCTTCCGTCCTCACAAGAGATGTATATGAAAGTGTGCAGCCTTGTGGGGCACAGATGCTGATCCATGTGTTTCTGTGATGTAATTTATGTACCCAATCCTGTAAATGACAGACATGTTTAACCAGCTGCTAGCAGTAATCAATACGGAGCAGAAATGATCCACAGGGGGCAGTGGGTGATTGATTTTTTTTTTCTTTCTTTTTCTCTCCTCTACACACTAGCTGCCTTCATTTTTACTTTAGTGCAAACTTCTTCACTCAATTTACACCTTCAAATTATTAATGCATCAATCACAATCAGAGGAAGAGATGAGCAACTTTTGTTTGCACATTTTGAAAATATTACTGCAATTTCCATCTCTATATAGGTAGTTTTAAACCGACCTTTCCTTTGTCCATATCGAAACTTGGTGGACTATTTGATATTCATATTTTGAGTGACACCCTGATTTTGGTGTTGGTGTGATTTTTTTTTTTTCTCAGTCACAACAGCAGCTCCAACTGCAGTTAATCAAGCTGTGAAAAAGAAATTAACACCAACGACTTTGTTGATGTGGCATTGCTCCATTTAACATTTCAAAAATGTTCTAGAAATTGTCTTGTCTCACTCCAACACTCCCTTTGGGAATTACTTAATAAACTGAAAAGAACCATGAAAACCCTTTTATTAAGATTTAGAATGTCTCGGTCTTTTTTATTTCTTTTATTTAAGGAGCATTACAGTCAGTCAAGCGTTTTGTCTTTGAATTAAAATATGTTAATAAAGGTGTGAGGTGGTGATTGGCCTGAGCACTGTGTGGGCTCGTCTCATCAGGTGGGAGCACCTGATTGCATGTGGGTGATTGAACTGTTCAGTGTATAAATCATACTTGATTATTTGTAGACGGTGCAATTTTTCTCAATTTTTCTGTTATTGAATATTGAGACAAAATAGGCAGTTAAAAAAAATAATATTGGTAATTAAGTTGTAGTGTGAAGTTTCAATAAGGAAATTGGAAATTGTAGAACATTGATTTCTGACACGCCTTTTATGTTACAGATTGTTGAAATCTAATATTGCAAGCATGTAAGCATTTCATTTTCAAGAAATACAGTCTTTTTACAATGTCCAAAGTTATGAAATCAGCAGATAGGGTCATCGTTCAACTTTGACGACTGACTTCATCTGAACTGATCCTAGTTCGAGAGAAAATGGTGTTAATTTTGGAGTTGAGTTGAGTGTTTGAGTTTGAGTTTGAGTGTTGAGTGTTTAGTGTTTCTCATGTTGTGTTCAACAATTGAGCCAAAATGCTGATGTCCAAGAAAAATGTAACCCAAGTTTACATTCTAAATTGAGAATTACACAGAAAATGCACAGAGTCATGTTTCCTTTTAATGAGCCATTAGGTGACATCTAAAACCCTCAAGATCTTAAGCATTTAATTTTGAATCCATATGTGTAGTGATTCACTGTGCGGTGAAGGAGCAGAAATTGAATGATTTCTTGCATTGGGGACATTTCCATGGAACGCCTGAATATTGATGTACACAAAATGGGAACTAAAGCAGTATACCACCATCCATTCTGTGTCTTCAGGGACCAGAGAGAAAACATTTTTTTTCAGTGAATCTGTTCTTACAGAGTTATAGGCATATTTCACCAAACACTCCCTCTCTGTGTCTGTTCCTCCCCAGCGGCGGTGCTGAAGTATGAGAACAACGTGATGAATATCCGACAATTCAACTGCTCACCTCATCCTTACTGGCTGCCAAACTTCATGGATGTATTCACCTGGTCCCTGCCCTTCGTCGGCGAGAAGGGTGAGCACCCAAAAAAGCTTCATGAAACAGTAATGTGCTCTCATGGAAACGTACTTATTAGTGAAACGAGTTTATAATAAAGACTAATGAAGAACTCGTTTTGTTGTTGGGCTCATTACCGTTTAGTAATACCTTAGTGAACCTATCAGCTTGATGGCTTTGCATGTAAGAGTGTAAGTATTTGAATTGCGTAGGTTTTCTCTCCTAATGCTGTCTGACACATTTGTTAGTTATGAGCCAGCTCTCACAAAATGTCCCCGTACGTGTACAGATCACAGATATGTTAATATATGGATTTCATGTTACACAAACTGCATGCATTTCTTCTATTTGCTGTCCTGCAGTCACTGAGATGCTCGTGAACGTGCTGAGCATCTGCTCCAATGATGAGCTGACAACTGACGAGGAGCTGGATGGTAAGTGTGAGGCTCTCGGATCACAGTCTGATAGAGCTGCTTGGGTCCAAGGCGGGCAGCCCTTTTTGCCCCTTTTTACACTGCAGTTTTCTTCAGGGCCACCTGAGGGCGCGCTACGCTAATGGGAATACGACACACACACACTGCACACATGAATTGCCTGTTCTTCAATACATGAATTAAATCAAACCCATAGAATGAAATATATCCTCAAGTCTGTAACAGTTTAAGGCATCAAAAGTTAAGATGAGTAAAAAGTCTTAAATCCAGTAGTTAGACGTGTTTTCTCGCTGTGCACTGACAGGTTGCTTTTTGCTGCATGTCCTCTGTTAGCTTAAAGAAGAAAACGCCTAGTAGCACAGTGCTGATGCTTCTCCTCATCACATTACCGTGCCGTTTTGGAGTCGCCCGTTTGATCACAGGCTACAGCTTATCTTCAGATTGATGACGAGTTTCCCTCAGCCTGCCCCACCCCTCACTTCTCAGGAAATTATCTCAGTACACCCTCCCCCGTCTCTTCTGTCATTGAGTTTAATGACGCACAGGCTTTTAAACTGTAAACAGAAGAACCTGGTGGGGCTCAGAAAGTCAGTCAAGACATTTTTAACGCTGGCTGTAACTTAATTTAAGACTACCTGGAAATGAGAAGAGGTACTATATGGTTTGAGAGATAAGACAGCGGTTTTTTTTAAGGGAGCAGAGATCTATGTATGTATGGAGTAAGAATTTAATTTGACCATGAACCAAATGAACTGTAGTCATGGATTATGAATTTGTACGGGCTGTATGCTGTTATTTGTGTCTGCAGTTTGTCAGAAATTATATCCAGCTACTTCAGCACATTAGGATGGATTCAAAGTCCAAACACAATTTATCCTAGTTTGACACTGAACTCTTTCTCCATATATTCCTATAAATAATTAGCCGTCCTTCAACATCTCGTCATTTGCCATTCACTCACTGCTTTTTCTTTGTTTTTTTTCAATGATCCATATTCTTTTTCTCTCTCCTGTGTAGCTCATTTCTTTTTCAGTTGTGCTCGCATCTCTACTCTTATGTACCTGTGGTGAATCTTCATTTTTACATCTCTTATTCTCACTCATGATCTCCTTTTACGTATCCTCATAATCTCTGAAAATCCTCTTGCAGCCCCACTCTATCTGCAAATTGGTAAAATTCCCATTATGTTGACCACATATTTTGCTGTTTCTTTCACATACTCCTTTCCCCTCTCTCTCATGGTGTTATGTTGTCACTGCCTGTATTACTTAATCTAATTTCTCTTTTTTCCATGTTTTCCAGTGTTGTGTTCAAGGCATCACTTTTCTTTACATTTGTGCTTTCTCGCCTCTTATCTTGCTGTTTGCCCCTTCTCTGCTGCCACCTCTGTCATTCTTCAGTCATCCACTGATCTCTCTGTCCTTTCTCTTCTCTTCTCTTCTGGGGGTGTTTCTTGAGAAGGACAGCTAATATATCCGCACAAGAAAGGTACAAACATGAGACATAGTGGTGTGTGCAGCAGTAGCTAGACCGTTGTTCAGCGCTTGCTTTCGCCTGATGACTAATGTAACTGGTTAAAGTCTGTTGACATTATTTAAGTGTTAAACAACTGCACGTTCCCGTCTCAGCTTGAGCTAAATCTGGCGCATAAAAAGGAAAAGCTAGTGATAAAAAAAAAGAAAAGACCATGAAAAACATTCCCTTAGATGCCATATCCCTCAGTTTAGAATCTAGAGTCCTGCCAAATAGTGAGAAATTGATGATTAATCCACTAAAATAAATAAAAGAATCAGTCATTTGGAGATACAGTAATTCTGAAGGGGTTTCTTCTCAAATACCATCCTATGTTAAAAAAACATTTGCCTTACTTTGCACTATTCGCACATGTTTTTATTTTTATTTATTATATTTTATTCTCTTGGTGTGGGTCAGTAGTTTTTTTTTTGTTTTTTTTTCGCTGCTGTCACTCCAAGAGTTCCCATAAGGGATTAATAAGGGGTTATCTTATCTTCTCATTATATTATCTTTTTCCTTTACTCAACCTTTCACTCCAGCCAGTTAAATTTCCGTCTGTCACATTGCGCTCGTTCAGTTTCCACGCTTGTTCCTTGGGCATCGAGTGTGTTATCCGGCTGAAGGCAAAGTTTTGTTTTCCACTCCAGGAAAAATCCACAACCAAAACACGGGACAGGAAAAAAATCCTTGTCACAGGCTCTGCGTGCTCATGTGACCGAGGCTCATTTTCAAACTTTTACAAATGTTCTGAGAAGGTTGGGAATATTTCAAGTCCTATTTGTGTAAAAAACAAACATAGGAGTGCAACAGAAGACGGCTGATGACTTAAAGATAAGCATGAATGCTCTGAATGCTTAGAATTGCTCTGCCTTTTGCTGTGATGTGCGACTGGATTCAAACCATTTTGTATGATTTGAACTTTGAGCTTCAATAACCACACTTTGTTTGCCGTGAGCTCATTAAAACATGCTCGCGTGGTCCAAAAGACAAACAAACACAGATCACGCAGACAACTCGAACTTCTGACAATAGGGATGTGGCTTTGGAGACATTGGTGTGTGTGTGCGTGTATGTAACTGTCTGCCCTTTGACCTTTTCAGGTGCCACTGCTTCTGCCCGTAAGGAGGTCATCCGCAATAAGATCCGAGCCATTGGCAAGATGGCCAGAGTATTCTCTGTGCTCCGGTACGCTGACATGAAAAGCACCATTGTTCTGTGTGGCTTCAACCAGTGCCACAATCACATCAGCATGGCTGTAATTAAGATACATTTCTGATATGTAATGTAACACACAAACAGATGTTCTCTGCAAACATAAAATGTGACTTGCAGAGGGTAAGTTAAAACATAATAGTGCACCATAAGGTACTGCCTCCGGAAAAAACAGAGTCAGCTGGACCATGTAGGCTTCCCAAAGGTTTATGGAACCGCCCCATTACAGAAAAATCTTCATTTGTTTTCATTGAGAATACATCTTGACAAGAAAAGAGTTAGCTGGTATCTGATAATTTAGGAAGCGCAACAAAACACACAAAGAGATGCAGCAAAGATCACGCACTGCTTAAATAATTTCATTCTGGAAAAAAGTGTCCATAGTACAGATTCAAATCAATAGAATGCCTGATTTAGAGTTGATAACTGGATGACATGAAGGTTCCATTGGGCACTGCAAACTAAGATGAGAACACATGAATTGGGTAGATTTGTGTTTATTCAGAGTTGTAGGAATCTGTATCATTAATGTACAGAGAGGAGAATAAAAGGGAAACTAGCGTCCATGCCGGCAATTCTATTTTTTTATGCCGTATCTCAAGAACACAAGTTAATTATTCTTATTTAATTATTCAAGGATGTTTTTCTTGTGATAACCAATTAATTTATCTTGTTATTTTTAGAAAACAAAAGGTTGTTTCCTCTTACTTGTAATGTTCACCACAGTAACATCAGAGCAACTACACATTTATGCCTCCACCTCCTGTTATGAATCCTCTCCAACAGTCGTGACAGTTATCCTGAAGGCTGAAATCAAGAGTGATCAAACAAACAAGACACTGTTTGAGTTCTCCACAATTATCTTGAGAAAACAAATGTTGTTTTCTCAAGATAAATCTCAAGGAAACGATTTTTGTTATCTGGAGATAAACAGAATAATTAACTCATGATCTCGAGAGAATGACATCTTAAAAGAACAAATGCAAGCACGGCCGTACTCGGGAGCAAAAATGTTTAAAAAGCTTGTAAGTTTTGAAATTAGCCTGATCTGTGCCTGTGAGCACACACACACACACACACACACACTGTAGTATGTAACAGAAATATCAGTCTTGGGTCATGTCCAGGGCGTGTTTACAAATGGTTCAATAGGAAGACTCAGAGGATGTGATCAGTCAATATTGTACATTCACGTTCAGGGTTTTCTGCGACAGCAGACAAAAAATTCCAGTGGTCAAATACGTAGACACACACTAAGATGAGAAATGGTTTTGGTTGCACCTGAATGCACTTTTAGGACATTTTCTGTACATTTTCATGGTCTAGCTGCAGTCGGTTTGGTGCACAAACCTGTCCAAACAAAGGGCATCAAATGTGTAAACGGCACATTATTCTGTTGAAATAACCTCAAAAAGTTAGTCAGGCGTGCAGACTAACTCTACCTGTGGTTGTTTTACAGAGAGGAGAGTGAGAGCGTGCTCACCCTGAAGGGACTGACCCCGACAGGCATGCTACCAAGCGGAGTGCTGTCCGGCGGCAAAGAGAAGCTGCAGAATGGTAAGACTGTCACCACCCCCCCCCCCCCCCCCCCAAACCCCCACCCA
>OMNV01011755.1:4593-15657 GCA_900303265.1 Brotula barbata | reverse complement strand
TCAGTCTATCTGTCTATCTATCTGTCTGTCTGTCTGTCTTTCTATCTATCTATCTATCTATCTATCTATCTATCTGTCTATCTGTCTATCTATCTATCTGTCTATCTATCTATCTATCTATCTATCTATCTATCTATCTATCTATCATCTGTCTATCTGTCTATCTATCTATCTTTCTATCTATCTATCTATCTATCTATCTATCTATCTATCTATCTATCTATCTATCTATCTATCTATCTGTCTGTCTGTCTGTCTGTCTGTCTGCCTGTCTGCCTGTCTATCTGTCTGGTCCGTGTTGCGTTTACGTCATGTGTGATGCGTTGCGTTGCTAAAAACAGCGTTCCAGTGTTTGGGCCTGTTAGGTTTCTGTCTGTACTGTGAATGAAGCCCGGGTTGTTCCCGACACTTCATCTTCACACGTTCTCCTCACATGAACTTTGGGAGCGACATGGTTCCGTTGATGTTTTACAGACGCCCTGTCACGGCAACACAACACTTTCTGCTCGGGGCAATGTAGTAACACAAAGGACTTAAAATCACAAAATCGTCAACCGACGCTGGCAGCGCTGAGCGTCGCTTTACTCGTGAGCAGGTGAACGCCACGGCTGACAACGACGTGGAAGAATCAAAGAGATCGCTCTCTGAGTCAGGAAATGTTTGACTTCATTCTCCAAGTTTACGCTTAAGAGTTCCTCTGTGTTGGTTTAACCTCTGCTGGATGCTTTCAAGTTCATCAGGTAAAACCAAGACGCTAAAGTTTCCAAGGAATATTCATATATATTTATTATATTTTAATATTTCATTAGCCCAATGATTGTAAGGTGACTTACCAAGGAAATAAATATTTACACACAGTATATTAATTTTACATGAATTTAATACTAAATACAAGCTAACACAATTGCTGTTACTCTAGCACTAGCCTAGCAAGAGCGCCGCTACGTAAACACAGGCACCAGAGTTGAAGCTAATAGCTAGCTACATAGTAGTGCTATCTACAAAGTTTAATCAAAATGATACTTTTCCGTTAACTGTGAAATGCATACAAGATGTTTTTCTGTTGAGGTCTTGTTGTTTTTTTTAAATTAGCATCCTGACTTATCTTTTTGTTGGGTGACAACATAAAGGGAATGCTAGTGAGTAGCTAGTGAGGAGCTAGTTAGCAGCTAATTAGCAGCAGCCACCTTTGGTATAGTGAAACAGTAGCAAATACTCATTGGCCACTAGTTGTCACGTTAAATTAAGCTAAAAATATGAACAAAAAATGACTGTAAAATGTTGTGATTGACTCCGTCCATCACAATGTCCATTCAATGTTGTGCAACAAATGTAGCGTAATAATAGTTAATATTTCACTCAGCTTAACAAAAAGCTTCAGTTCCATACGGTTTCCACAATTTTCAATAAATCTAAGATCAAAATTCAAAGGTAAATTTCAGTTCCATGTGTAAGTAGGATACATGGATCCTTTTTTTAATCACTGTTACTATTAACTTCAGCGAGAAAGAGAGAAAACTTTTACATGAGAAACTCTTATTTATCATTTTATGAGTCACTCTACTCCCTAGGAGAGCACGCTGCCCCTAGTGGAGAAGAGGTGACACCGTTTTTTTGGTCATTGATGCAGCATTCTTCTTAATCACATGTGGTAATTACCCATTTGTGAAGTGGCGGAGGAGAAAAAAAAAACAACAGCAGCCACGCGACGATGCAGGTGTTTGCCTGTTTGCCTCATTTGCATTTACATCGCTGCCATTTACAGCGATTCTCGGCGGTAAGCAACCCATCCTGTCATATGGGAGCAGGAAGCGGGGATGGAGCCTTGGTGGCGGTGAGAATGAGCATCCTCAGATGATTCAGCCCCCCTCTGAGTCTCCAAAATGTGTCTAATTATCTCCATTTACCCCCCACAAACTTCTGAATACCTAGCAGAACTCCCTCTTCCACACACACACACACATACACACACACAGAACGATAACCATCACACCCCCACCACCCTCTCCCATCACAGCCCCAAAAACCACTCAGTCTAGACGCACACCCTACACAGCTCCCCCCCGGGGAGTTCATCAACTGCCAACAACCATCAGAAAGGAAACGAGAGCTGAAAAAAAAGAAAGAAGAAGAAACAGGAAAAGAAAGACGCGACAAGAACAACGCCTAAACGTTGGAAAAAGAGTGATGAAACCTGAGATGTTTTCCATGCAATGATGTGTCACGTCTGTGCGCACAAAAGGTAATTTACTGCGAATGGAGGAGAAGGCGCCGAGATTGAGGGAGTTCACGGTGTCACCGGGTACGAGGTACTTCACTCTGACGCTCATGGGGAGCGATTTGAAAAGGCAAAGACCGTACCCACGCGAAAAGAGAAGACGCACACACATCCTCACCTGCAGTGGAGTGTGGATATACCTACACGTCGTAAAGGAGTAGAGAGTATGAAAACGATGCCTTCGCTTTGTCTCTCGTTGAGTTAGAGGAATGTGAGGACGTTCGGTGGGCGGGACAACGTTTGAGCTGAGTCGTCGTTTTCCAACTGTTGATCTGATGGATTTCATAATAAAGTCAATAACCTGCTGACACCTTTACAGCTCGCTTTAAAACGACTCCTTTTCACAGTTCATTCAGGAGCAATGTAGTCCGAATTTTTGCCATAATATTCATACGAGCACATCGAATAAACAAAAATTTAAAGCAATTCATCAATAAATGAAAAAATAATTGTAAAATTAGTTAAATTTTTTTCTCCGTAACGTGAGATGAGTTTTTTCAGCCACGGTCGGTCCAACATGGTATCAGCAGATCAGGGGACCCGGTGACAGCTGAAAGGATGTCAGAAAAATGGAACCACGCCGAGGCCCTGTCGTCAATAACGTCCTCCAAAACTAGATGGAATCTGATTACAAACTCAGAACCCTTTACACACAATCTAGTAAAGCTACGTGGAGAGAATGATGTAGAAACAAACGTTATTTTTAATACGAGGTGTAAATACAAACGCCAAGATCGCTGTCAGATATCATACGTCTGAATACAAAGTGTGTCCAGACCGTGTCCTCCGTGTGACCGTGTCTCTGTCTGTGGTGCATCATTGGTCCATCCTCATCACCATATATGTATGTATATATATATATATATACTGTGTATATATATCATTTCTGCATTCCTGCTCTATTTCTGCCTGTGCTGAGCTTTCCCACAAAAAAAAAAAATGCTGGTGCACGAAAACCTTTTGCATTTTTAGTTGATATCTTGGACCGGCAATAAAGAACACAAACACAACGCCGACCGCCGCTGCAGAAATTGGCACCATTGCAGAAAACGACCACGCGGGTGAATTAGCATACTTCAGCTGACGCGTGCGGCACCTCGGCACAGCTTTAAATTGGCCATTTTCCAGAGCTTTTACATTCGTGAACGTGCCTTTCCTGCGTTCCCGCCACCCGCCGCTGTCGGCCGGTTCGAGTGAATGAACTCGGAGAGCGTTAGACACCGTTTGACGTGCTGTGCGTAATCCCCCGTCACGGCGAATGTCAATGCGTTGCTGCGGGACGCCAACATTACCTTGGAAAAGCGACGGAGCGTCTGCGGATTTGAACGCCGCCGTGCTGACGGCGAGCGGAGACGATCACGTTCAAAGTGCTGCTTTGAATGTGAAGTTTGTTTTGTGATTTGTGTATTCAAAGGTTCTACCTATGCAAACAAAAACAAACGAAAGAAGAAAAAAAAAAAAACAACGAAAACACGGGGCACGGTCCTTTTATGTCCCTCAGCAGGAAGTGCATCTGCTGAGGACATCTCCAAAAAAAGACGCAACTGCGGCGTGCTGAGGAGAAAGGTTACTGAAATTAGCGAGCGCGAGAGTGAAAATCACCGGTCCAATTAGGAGAGCCTGCCGTGTTTTGTACCCGTAGACGATGAGAGACGCCCGGGCGTGGAAACGGCTTCGGTGGAGTGTTTGTCTGAGTCGGAGGAGTCGACGTTAGCAGACGGCGTCCCAGGCAGCTGCACATTTGAAAAACAAATGACAGCCCGAGTCTCCGGTACGGTTCCCTGCTGCATCTCGTTTCCCGGCGGCCATCTGGGCCCGTCTCAAACCCACGCCCTCCCGCCCCGCCGTGAGCGAGTTAGACCTCGCGATCGCCGCGCCCCGAGCGACGGGGACGGCCTCCGTCTGTGGAAACGATTGCCGAATCTCCATCCGGAGCGAGGAGGATCCAAACCGCCGCCCCTCTCCTCTCTCGTATCCGAAGCCGTTAGACGTCGCTGAGAAACCGGCGGCGTTTTCTCTCCGATCCCTGCGGTTCATGAAATATTCACCCGTTACCGTCGGCAAGGTGGCCGGGCGCCCAGAGGTTATTTGAGGGCAGGGACGGGAGACGCCCCCGGAGGCCCGACGGGCGCGCAAAGTCACACGGCCTCAATTAATCTCTGTCAGCGCTCGGACAACGTGACCTGTAGCGGTCCCTCCTCATGATGGTGCATAATGGCCGTCCGTGGCGTTAGTCTCGGCCACCGTCGCCCACTCAATTTATGGATATCCTACCCGGGCCGCGGCGCCCTGCCTGGGGGGGCGAGTAAAGTATTGATTCTTCATCCTGAAATCCAGGCATTAATTCAGCCACTCACACACACACACACACACTGGGTTTATTATTCTCCTGCTCTCCTTCTCCGGAATAACGTTCATAAACTCAAACCTCTCCGCGTAACACACACACACACACACACACCGAGCGCGCGGCACGGGCTGCCCGCCATCATTAGAGACGCCTCCTAACAACGCAAATAAACAGGATCAGGGAAGGAGGTCAGTGAATTAAGTGGATCCCTTGTCATGCCCGCATCGTCTAATACCGTCTGAAGACGTTGGGCTTAGGCCCGCCGGAGGGAAAACAACACGACGCAGACCCCAAACATGCAAATCCACCATTCAGGCAGAGAGACCAGAATATTTTAGGAACAAATGAGGGCTCATTAGAGCACATACCTCCACCAGGGCAGGGCGAAACTCAACAAAAGTCAATCTGCTCCCCCACTCCCCCCCTTCATACTGTGAGACGTCAGTACTCACTTCTGAGAACCATTCAATTCAATTCAACTTTATTTATATAGCGCCAAATCACAACAAAGGTTATCTCATGGCACTTTACATGTAGAGCAGATCAAGATCAAACTCTAGAATATGTAGAGACCAAACATTCACCATGAACAAGAAAAAACTCCCCTTTAAAAGGGAAGAAACCTTGAACAGAACCTGGACTAGGAGGGAACAGAACCTGGACTAGGAGGGAACAGAACCTGGACTAGGAGAGAACAGAACCTGGACTAGGAGGGAACAGAACCTGGACTAGGAGGGAGACCATCTGCCTTGGGTTGAGAGAGAAAGTGGGAGGGAGGGGGAGACACAAAGAGAGAAAACAGAGAGCAACTGAAACAATAACAGTAACAAAGATGAATCTGGATATGAGGACCATAAGAGGAATATGGAACAAACTGCACCTATTGGGAATCTGTCATGAGACACACACACGTGGCTGGTTCTCTTCGTGTGAATAAGTGATTCCATGCGCCCCTGAATTTGGAGCTGCATCAAAATGTAATGATTCCTTCCCCCCCCCGCCTTCACTAAGATTCATTCAAATCAGTTTCCAACATTGGAGTCCGCCCAAACCAACCAAACAAAATATCTCCTTGGCAGACGTAGAGTCCTGCATTTAAAAATCTACTCATGACAGGATCTGTGAAACCTGGTCTCCGGATCAGCTGAAGGATGACGTCCTCAGATGATGTCATAGATACACGGTGAGGTAAGACGTTGAGTAAGTAGAAGCTCCTTTTTTCCCTTTTTCTCTTCCAGCCACATTTTCCGGCCTTATCTCACGTCAAATGTTATCTGAGTGTGAAAAGGAACGACTGAGTACAGCAGCCGGTCAATAAACGACAACGTTTCCCTCTAACGTCTCCTGGAATAGAAATACGGGAAGCAGAGCAGAGCGGAAACACCTCCACCCTATATTTAAACACGCTCCACTAACGTCCCGCCTTCGCCGTTCTCACACACCGCGTTGATTTACTGCGGCCGAGTACGGAGCGCGTGCGAGGAAACACCACGTCTGATATCTAACGCCGACGCCGCTTGGACTCCCGGGACCTCGCCGGATACCCGGCGACAAAAGGAGGACGCTTTGCCGCGTAATGATGTATCCCCGTGTCCTTTCCGGAAGGAGCAGGGGAACGCCATCCTGTTTGTCACGTGAACGCATCCCACTAATGGGCCGCCTGTGGAAAAGGCCACGGGCGGCAGCGACGAGAGAAGCCACACAAAGCGCGTCGTTACCTCCCGGGGTGCCCGTCTCTCGCCCGAGGTGGCGCCCGGCGAAGAGGCGAGCGGCGGAGGAGGGGCGAGTCTTAACGCGTCGCCGTTTGTCAGCGCGGCAGCTCGCCTGAAGCGGGAGTCTGAGCCGATCTGCGGACCGGGGTCCACGTGGGTGCAGCGGTCCGGAATGACGTTCCGGTATGTGGGTTTGGACTCTGCTGCATCTGCCTCTCCGGTTTGTTTTAGGAAGAGGAAGACGAGTGCAAGGACGTGCAGGTTTTGTAAAACAGACAGTGGATTCCGTGTGTGTGTGTGTGAGTGTCTGTGAGTGAGTGAGTGTGTGTGAGTGTGTGTGTGTGTGTGTGTTTTCTAATCCACTTATGTTTGCACCCTTAGGCTATGACTGTGTGAAGTTCCAGAAGGGAGCGCTGCATTAGGGTAACCTGCCAGCTGATGCTTTATTCAGGCGGAGAGACCGAACACAACAAACTGAATCATTCGCTCTCAGAAAAATGAAACACATAAATACATCTGCTCCAAACGGGGGGGGGAGCTCCAAATGGGATTATTCTTTTTGGACTCCATCTTGAAATCCATAGGTACAGGAGAGGAAGAGGAGGAGGAGGAGGAGGAGGAGGGAGGGAGTGAGGAGAATTTGGCTGCGGGGCGGGCCGTTTGTCGTTCCACCTCCCCGGGGGGGCGTCCGGTCGTAGCCACAGGTTAAATTAACAAGCTGTTAACCTCTCCGTCTGCCTCCGCGTCCCCGCGCGCCGAGGGATCTGAGGACCTTTGACCTCGTGCGCGCCTCCCACAAATGATTCATACTCGCGAGCGGGTCTGAGGCGTGATTTATGACACGTGCGCGGCGCGGTGTCACCGGCCGTGCGGCTCCTTTGACGACAGACGGCGTCTTGGTCCGTCCTGATTAAGGATGCAATAATTCATCGCCGTCTCCGTGGACCCGGGCGTCCCCTCCGAGAGACGCCCGATCGCCCCCGACGAGGTGTTGCGATCGACGTTTGCTGTGCTCGTGAGCGCGAGAGGTTCAGCGATGTTGGAACCGCGGGAATCGGAGAGGCGTGAGCTCACCGAGGTGTCTGGTGCAATATGGTGTGTGTGTGTGAGTGTGTGTGTGTGTGTGTGTGTGTGAGACGACTCCGGTGTGATCTTCCTCAGATTGTCACGCTGGTTGAAGGGCGCCGCGCTTCGTTTTTAAACATATAGAGGACACAGGATTACTATTGACAAATCGTTTTTCTACCGTTTATATGAGTGTTTACAAAGAGAGAGAGAGGGAGAGAGAGAGAGAGAGAGAGAGAGAGGCACACAAACACACGCTACATCCTCCCTTCCCCGATGAGACTCCTTCCATCTCATCCTCTGCTGCGGGCGTTCGGTACAAACGAGTTTACCTTCCGCCCGGGCACACATCGCCGAGACGGCCGTTCCAAAAAACACAATCAGGTCAGAGAGTCAGAGAGGAGGTGCAGGTCTGACCCCATCAGACCTCCATCAGACCTCCATCAGACCTTCATCAGCTCCTTCCCTGTCAGGAGTACAAACTCTCAGCTTGATCAACAACTCAGACCTAAAGAACAGCTCCTCGCAGCCCCGCTTACAGCTCCCTACCTGGACAAAGGACTTAGGCCACGCCCCCTCCACAGGGCGAACGTGTCTGATGTTTTTGCTGACCGTGTTTGTTTTATATTTTCATACGTTTGTCTTGTTTGGTCGTTTTATCCACGTGCCCTCGTTCTCCTTCCTCCTCTCTCTTCCCCTCGTTTGTCTGTTCGTTTAAACTCCTCCTTTCTTCTGCGACTTTCTCTCAGTTAACTTTGTCTCTCTGTGTGTGTGTGTGTGTGTGTGTGTGTGTGTGTGTGTATCATGGATGAGCAGTTCTCTTTCTGTCAGCCTTTTGCTTCATTTCATCTCGTCTGTGCCTGAGTCCCTGTCGAGCCTTTACATTTTCTTCTTACCTGTGTGAACTCAAAAAAATCAAATTTGGGTCACTTCTGCGTGGGGGGGGGTTCCTCGATCAGATCTGTATCGGATCCGCGGCAAACGCGACCCGGACGTGGTCACGAGCGGCGGCGTTTCGCTGTGGGCAGACGCGCGTTGGTGCCGATGACAGAATTGGGTCGTTTGCGTGGATGGATGTGAACGGGAAGGACAAAAAGATGAGATCGGAGCTGAACGCCGCCTTTTGGTTTTGGGGGGACCTGAGCTCCAGGGTTCACAGGTCTGGATGCACGACGCCCTACTCATCCATCAAAAGGGGCATTTCAGGTGGAAACGGGAGTCCAAAAGCATTCCAACGAGCTTTTAACACGAAAGTCACACTCGGCCTCACGCTTTCCACTCGCACTCAACACGACGGTGCTAAATATACACCGATCCAAAGCCTTAAAACACAAGCCGAGAAAAGGACACAAAAGTCAGTCGTCCCCGCTCCAAGACGAGTTCATCCTCCTGAATTATGCATCAACGGGCCCTGCGATGATCTATTAGTACGGAAACGTTTCCATTTTTTTTTTTTTTTTTCTTTCTCCGGCACTCAAACGTCTGAGGGCCCATCTAGCGGTCAAGAAGTCATCTGAGTTCCAGTCCATGAAGAAGGCTCAGTCATTTGCCCCCAGGAGGACATTATCAAATGCACCTATCAGCGTGGACGCAGCGAGACAGGAGACACATAAAGCGAAGAGGAGCTCAGTCTGGTGATAGGGATATAAAGCCTTCTCCGGCCCCTCCGGCGATACTCTCTTGTAAGGCTAAAGTGGATTTCTAAGGAGAATTAGGGACTCTTAATCTCTTTTGTCACTGTTCCACAGAACTCAGCCAGGAGACAAAGACTATTTCAGGAAGAAAGGAGACTGATTTTCCGCTTTAAATTCAATAATGGCACTGGCGGTTTAATTATTTTGCACCATAAATAAGAGAAAAATGAGCGCGTGTCAAAGCTGACGCAGACTCGAGCAAATAGGGGGGAGACGGTCTCAGCCGGGGACGGATGGAACAACGTCAGACGCGCCGACTCTGTGGCTGCGGCATCTGTAAGAGGAGGAGACAAGACGTCCGGCGCACCCGTTCGCCCGATGAGTCTTCCCGCCGTCCTTTGCAGCCTGCGTGTCTCTGAATTGATCAGCACGTGACGTGAGGACGGGGGGCGATGCTGCCGCCTGAGCTGTAACCCAGCGGGGATGAATGGGTCCAATCTTCCCTAATCCAGACTAATCCTGACCTGATGGAGGTGGAAGCGAGCCCCATCTTTGTGCCGTCCTATTTATCTACCTGGGCACATTAACGTCAGTCTAATCCTCATCTAAACATGTCTCAATAACCCAGTACGGCTCAGTGAGACACACACACACACACACACACAGGCCGAGGGGGATGCGGTTTTCCAATGCGTCCACAGCCCGCGAGACCACGTCCAGACCTCCTGTCGGTGTCGCCAACGGCAGATAACAGAATGCAAAAATGGAGAAACTGAATTCCAGCAAAAAAAACACACAACAGAACGTTGAGACTTAGGCTGAGCGTGCGTACATCGATTGGGGGTGTGTGTGTGTGTGTGTGTGTGTGTGTGTGTGCGTTGGGAGGATGCTCTGTACCCCCCCCTCCCCCCACTCTGTCAGCACTCTGGACGTGAACGGACAGGGCGACGGCGCCGGATGTTTGTGTGGCGTGTTTCCCCCCCCTGTCGCTCTGTCACTCCGGCTGAACATCACAGCGTCCGCCTGAGACGCTCTGACAGCTCCTCTGTCACGGCGGCCCCACGGCGCCGAGGCTGACTGATTGCCGAGGCGGGCAAGAGGTGCGGGGCCGGTGGGCGTGCGTCGGCGGAGGCGACGAGGCGCGCGTTTCCCTGCGCGGACTGGAAAGCGGAAAGAAAAGAAGGAAGACTTGCGTGTAGGCGGGGAGAGCGCCGTGTGTGTGTGTGTGTGTGTGTGTGTGTGTGTGTGTGTGTGTGAACGTGCAGGATGAAAGAGACGCCTTCAGCTCTTCCTGTTTGTTTCCGCTTTTGTGCCTCACGGTTCTGAGGCTTCCAGTTGCTTGGATCCGTGCGGCGTGCCGGAGCTGCGGCAGGTTCGCCCGCACATCCAGAGTAGAGTAGGGGTGGTCGACCGTACGGGCCCACCGCCACCGCCGCCGCCGCCGCCCGTCTAGGAAGCAGAATAACCCGTTTAATCAGATGCTGATCTCTGAGCGCGGCTGGCAGCGGAGCAGTTTGTGTGGGAAACAAAATGCTGCAGCTGAACTTTGGCCTCGTGTTGTTCATAGGCGGGGGGCGCCGACGCTCTCGCTGCCAGAGGTTCGCCCTGATGAAATATGTTGCTGTGCTGTTGGTGTGACGCACGCTGCACGCACGCCGTCGACCTTCGCGCTAACACGCGGTAAAGGAAACACACAGGTACCGAAACGTCAGCGCATTTTGTGGATGTACGCGGTTGGACACGCCCACCAGAGGAGGGTGGGACAGGATAAAACAGCCTGTTTTCACTCAGTGTGCACAGTGCTGCACGGTTTTACTGTCGTGGCCCTGACAGATGATTATAAATCAGGAATGGGACATTTGCAGGATGTTTTTTTTTTTTAATTATTGTCTTATCAATCAATACAGAATTGAGCGTCTACTTATTTTCCATTATTGAATATATAATAAAATAATATATAATATATCAGTGAAATATATAAACTATTATAAAGTCTACTGCTAATTTTAGAAGACAAAAAAAAAC
>OMNV01011748.1:0-10043 GCA_900303265.1 Brotula barbata | reverse complement strand
GTCTTTGCCAGTATCAGCAGTGGACTTGGAGAGCTGTCCTTCCTGTCTCTCACCGTCTACTTCAGCAGGTCAAAATGTCTTCATTTTATTTACTTACATTCATGTTTTTGGGATATTCAGATAATTAGTGAGGGGGGCTGACAGAATGCAGCTCGTATGATTCTATATGATCAGACTTTAACTTTTTAACTACAATGGGCTTAAAAACCAGAGGGGACACAGCAGACTGGATCCTTCACCCTGTCTCTGTCTGTCTGTGTCTGTGTGTGTGTCTTTGTTTGTGTGTGTCTGTGCGTCTGTGTGTCTGTCTGTGCGTCTTTGTGTGTGTGTCTGTGCTTCCGTCCGTCTGTGTGTGTGTCTCTGTGTGTCTGTCTGTGTGTGTGTCTGTCTGTGTCTGTCTGTGTGTGTGTCTGTGCGTCTGTCTGTGTGTCTGTGCGTCCGTCTGTGTGTCTGTCTGTCCGTCCGCCTGTCTGTGTGTGTGTCTGTGCTTCTGTGTGTGTGTCTGTGCGTCTGTCTGTGTGTGTGTGTGTGTGTCTGTCTGTGTGTGTGTCTGTTGAACTGTATATTTGTCATACTGTATTCTTGGTTTCCTGTCCTATGTTCAGGGATGTAGTTGGAGCTTGGAGTTCAGGTACCGGTGGTGCTGGTGTTGCCGGGGCCCTCCTCTACTCCAGTCTTACCCAGGCCGGCCTGTCGGCCCGAGCGACGCTCCGCATCATGCTGCTGGTCCCCCTATTGATGCTGATCAGGTAAATACACCTGATGGACATGTGTCCACTAGGCTACATCATCAACTGAAAATGGCCCAGCTCCACCTTCACCCCTAGCCCCTCCCCCAGCCTCACCTCCATGTCTGTCCTGCGGTCATCATATCTGTCCTCTTGTCTCTTTTCTCTTTATCTATCCCATCTTCATTCCGTCTTCACTCCAGCTACTTCCTCCTGCTGGTGCCTCCCCCTTCACTCCCTCAGTGGTGCAGCAAACAGACGGCGTACACGGTTGTAAACACGGACGTCTCCGCAGAGAGGCAGCGCCTGATGGATGAATCCAGCGAAGAAGAACCAGAGGCGCAGCAGGACAAACCAAGCCCAGGTATCTATCCCAGCGTGATTGAACACAGAGCTCTCTGTGTGTGTGTGTGTGTGGATGGGACACCTGTCTGCCCGTCGGTATTGTGACTGAATGATTCATTTATGGTTCATTAAAGCAGCGTGAAGGTCATTGTAAATGTAATATTTGACAGGATGTATTCGACCTTCACATCATAACATCAGCTGACTTCCGTACAGTGTTTACAGACAGAGGTAGATAAACAAGCAGTCAAGGCTATGATGCTACCAAATGGGCCCGACTCGTATGGGACTGTCGGCGTCGACACCAACAACGGAGCCGCAGAGCCCCCTGCTGGACAAACTTTGTAACTGTCCCATTTTACATCCCTGTCCAGGCCTCTAGTGGCACATAACGGTGAACGTATACGGTGACAGGGGCCAATATCGGCCCTGCTACCAAATACCACTAATTAACATCATCATTATCAATATGTTGTATATTTGAGAAAGAGAGAAACCTCACACAAAGTCCTCTGAAGGGCCTGAGGCGGCACTCTAGGAACCGCGTGTCCCGTTTTGGCCTGGTAGGATTTGGACTTGTACAGTTACACTTGTCTTCTCAAAGTCCTTGGGTCTGTCCACATCTGTCTACTGGAGCTGCAAACAGGAAGTTACGGTCGAGAACATCGGTGGAAATATTTCAAATGTATTTTTCCTGTAGCTGTCACTCTCCCACCCACAGCCACGCGTTCATAAAGCGACATAAGGGGAGCTGGCAAACCCCACCCAGGAGGGTTTGAGAAACCTGCGTTACCTTTGATAGGGTACCTGACTGGAGGCAGGGTGTCAGAGTGAATCAGCTCGTGTGTGTGTGTGTATGTGTGTGTGTGTGTGTGTACGAGGTGTAACCTGAAGGTGTTGGTCTTTGTCTTTGTTTCCCTGACGGTCACAGAGGACGGGACATCAGGACCGCTCACGTCCAAAGAGAAGCTGCACGTCATCAAAGTAAGTGGACGGACTGCACACACTTCACCTGAACCTCTAGGGGTACCCCATCTACCCCATGTACCCCATGTACCCCATGTACCCCATGTACCCCCTGATCTCCGTGACACCGCCCCTCTCTGAATGACTGTCACCAGGGCCTGCTGTACTTCCTGGGTCCCCTGGGACTGGTCTACTTTGCTGAATACTTCATAAACCAGGGCCTGGTAAGTGCTCCGCTCTCTTCACCTCCACCTCCACCCGTTTGTCATTGGAGACAGGATGGACACGTCTTTGTCTTCTCCTTTTCAGATGGAGCTTCTGTATTTCCCAAACTTCTTCCTGTCTCACGAGGCCCAGTATCGCTGGTGTGGTAATCTGGTTGGAATGTTCCGTACAGACGTCCGCCTTTTTGGACGAGCGCGTTAGATTGATGTTCTGTTGTCGTCGTTGTGTGTGTGTGTGTGTGTTCAGGTACCAGACGTTGTACCAGGTTGGTGTGTTGGTGTCTCGCTCGTCCCTGTGCTGTGTGAAGATTAGAAACGTGTGGGTTCTCTCTCTGCTACAGGTGAGGCCTGTCCGCTACCCTCTGTCATGTCTCATGGGAACATCGCCATAGAAACGGGCCTCGACAGCTCTGTTCCCCCTTTAAAGGACTCATGTAGTCCACGTTGACGCTTAGACCACGAGGCCCGTTGGGGTCATTTATAAAAAAACAGCAGGAGGGACACAGACAGCGTCAAAGGTCAATCGGTAAGATCAAGAAGATAAAGATGTTCCCTGACCCAAGGTCCAGGAAGAATGGGAGGAGTCACAGTAGATCAGTTAAGTTACAGTAGATCGGTTAAGTTACAGTAGATCAGTTAAGTTACAGAAGATCAGTTAAGTTACAGAAGATCAGTTAAGTTACAGAAGATCAGTTAAGTTACAGTAGATCAGTTAAGTTACAGTAGATCAGTTAAGTTACAGAAGATCAGTTAATTTACAGTAGATCAGTTAACCGGTCCGTCGCCCGGTGGTTGGGGACCGCCGTATTAAAGTACTTAAAATGTAACCATCCGCTGCTCTCTCTCTCTCTCTCTCTCTTTTTCTCTTTCTCTCTCTCCATCCCTTTCTCTCTCTCTCTCTGTCCCTCTCCCTCTCTCTCTCCCCCCCCTCTCCCTCTCTCTCTCTCTCTCTGTCCCTCTCCTTCTCCCTCTCTCTCCCCCCCTCTCCCTCTCTCTCTCTCTGTTCTCCCCCTGTCTCTCCTCCCAGGTGGTGAATGCCGTAGTCCTCCTCCTCGCGGTGTTCTTCCGGTTCCTGCCGAGTGCCTGGGTGGTGTTTGTTGTGGTCCTCTATGAGGGTCTGCTGGGTGGCGCTGCCTACGTAAACACTTTCTACTTCATCAGCGAAGAGGTCTGTCCATCCGTCCGTCTGTCTGTCTGTCCACCCGTCTGTCTGTCTGTCCATCCGTCTGTCCGTCTGTCTGTCCGTCTGTCTGTCTGTCTGTCCGCCTGTCTGTCTGTCTGTCCGCCTGTCTGTGTGTCCACCCAGCTGTCTGTCTGTCCATCCGTCTGTCTGTGTCCGTCCGTCCGCCTGTCTGTCTGTCTGTCCGTCTGTCTGTGTGTCCATCCATCCGTCTGTCTGTCTGTTGGAGTGGATGAGGGGCTGCAGTAGTGTGGTGTCAGTTCAATCAGCCTAGCAGCAGACTACCTTTGTCTGGGTTGAGGTCTAAGTCCAAACGGACCCTTGTAGTCTCACTGGTTTGACATGTGAAGTTCAGATTGTTGGTCTTGGTGATGTCATCGTGTGAAAGCCAAGTCAGCAGTGTTTTTCGGTTACTTGTTAACTTGAGGACTTAGCGGGTGGAAATGACAAGAAGATGGTGTTGTAAAGTGTGTGTGTGTGTGTGTTTCCTTCCCTCAGGCCGGAGACAGACAGAGGGAGTTTGCCATGGCTGCTGCCAGCGTAGGAGACAGCCTGGGCATCGCCCTCTCTGCTGCCGCCGCTTTCCCCGTTCACAACTACTTCTGCTCGCTGTGACCGACCGGTCGGCGTCCGTCTCAGCTGCCGTGAGCGACCGGCCGGTCTCCGTCTCCATCTCCGTCCACGCGTGTTCCTCCGGAAGCATCAAATGTCCTGACAGGCGAAGGACGTTTGAGGAGGCGCCGTGTTGATCTTTGAATATGTGTTGGAGTTGTTCTCGTGTCTGAACTCTTTCGTCATGATTCCATTTCGAGGGCTGCAGAATGTCTGAGTGAATTTCTTGTCATTGTAAAGACTCCTGGTGTCAGGTCAGGTCTGGTCTGGGTCTGGGTCTAAGTCTTCTGATTCTCTGCTGTGTGCGTCACTCTCCGTTATTTTCTTGTAAAAGACAAGTTGTTGTTTTTGTGGGATTTCGGTCCGTGTGCTCGTACCTACTGAAGCTTTGATCACTGATGTATTACCGGATGCTGCTAATCTGTTATTACTCCCTGGTGTCTCATTCTTAGTGTCATCCTTCCCTTGAGATTTTTCTCCGTAGGAGAAGAGAAACCTTTTTCATTTGAAAATGACTGTATATTTAAAATGTCGTCGCGTGAGCTCCGTTTGGGAGGGGTTCTCAACAGGAGAGAGCGGCGGGATGAGACGGAAATGAGGGCATAATGAGACTAACTAATGTCGGCTTTTCTTTTATTATTTTACTGTGGGCTGTCTTAAAATGTCAAACACTTCTGTGTTGATGTGGTCACGGTAACATTTTGTATTATTTTAATTGAAAGTGTGTGTGTGTGTGTGTGCCGTTCTTAATGTCTTTTCCTTGTAGAGACACTTGTCATCTGACCTAAGGAAACGTTCCATAAGTGTCACGTCAGCATCTTTTATCTGCACACTTCTACAGGATCATTCATCAACCCTGCAACATGTCCGTCCGTCTTGGTGTCAGTTCCTCACTTAAACTTTGTACTTTTGGAACTTGGACCGTGATGCAGCGGTGCAGCGTGATGTCACACATTGTCCACGGCATGCTGCAGCGGTGCAGGTTCGATTCCGGCCGGTGCCCTTTGCTGCATGTCGTCTCCTCTCTGTCTGTCCACTCATCTCCATCTGCACATCATAATAAAGCAGAAATGATTAAAAAAAAATGCTAATTAAACGAGCGCCTGTGTTCATGTTTTCTGCAGACACGTAAACATTAAACTTTAGCTGCTCATCTGACACCAAAACAGCCAAATCAAACTTATCTGTTTTCTGACTTATGCAGATTGGAAACAAATCAAAGTAGACGTGTTAAAATAAAGATTTTACCTCGGATATCTGGAGAAATAAAAGGAATAATTTGTAAAAAAAAAAAAAAAAAAAATGTATTCTCTACAGGTACGAAACCTTCTAAAGCATACATAAGTACTGCGGTGAAGTATTTCTACTTTGTTACTTCACAGCACACGACTGAACGTAACTGTAGGGAAATATGATAATAATATGAATATGAATAATTAATAAAATATGATATATCATCGTGATTCGTCAAGACGCAACATTTTAAAGCCTACAGTCGTTCGCCGTGTAGACGTGCGTGCGCGTTCACTGCGGAATGCGCGCTCCCTGCACCGGAAGATGTAGTACGACACAGGAGTGAACCGGTGACAAACACGGCCCGGTAAACGGCGAACGAACGCTCAATCCACGGAATGAACGCCGCCGACGGTGTTTACGTCTTCTCCGCTCTGCTCTGCTGATTTAGCGCTTTCATGTGAGTTTGTTGATAGGTCGTGGCTGCACCGGTTAGCCCGATAGCATGCTACGACATTAGCCCGGAATTAGCCGCTAACGGTGATGCCGCCGGTGTGAAGCCGGTGACGCTAACGCCGAACATTCTAATCGTTCCGTGTCTTCGTCTCAGGCGCGCATAAGTGGTTTTTGTCGCGCCGTGACGCTCGGCCGGCAGTGTCGGCTACAGTTAGCAAGGCGAAATCTGTCCAAGAGTACGGAAACATACGTTATATCCCGGTGGCGTTAGCAGCTGTGCTAGCTAACATGATAACGCCAGAGCTAGCGTGTAGCCGCTAGCTTACTGGTTGGCTCCCCGTCAGTCGGGCCCTGGCTAATATTACTGGTTCATAAGAACATCTTGTCGTAATGTTTATGCTGTGTTACTGCAAAAGAAATGATAAAGAGTAAGATTGGAACGTTCTCCCAGAACACGCTTTCTAACCGCAGCGTAGAAAGTATGTCATTAAATTTGTTTACATATTTGTTTATGGTTACGGAACATTTATCCTAGAATCAGGTCACTTCCGGTCCGGTTACCGGTTATAAACGCCCGTTGTCACACGCAGCATGCATTGTTTGCGCTAGCGCCAGTCGCTGTACAAAAGTGAACCTCGAAGTACGGATTTTGTTGTGACGATTCAAGGATTGACTCATCTGATTGATTATCGGTGATTATATTGTTGATCGGCTGCAGCCACTGGTATCATGTGTTGTATATGTATATGAGCGAGATCGCTGCTGTTAATTTTTTCCAAACTGAGGTTAGTGGACGTTCGTCATTGTTGTCTTCCTTGACAGGTCCGTATCCTCAACTTGCTGAGTGCAGAGACCGAAGGAGTTGCAGCAGCCCGCCTCTTTCCAAAGGCGTGCGTCCGTGACCGTGGCTGGCCAGGAACGAGCCGACCGTTTCAGCGGACCTGGTGTGTGAGAGGAAGAGAGTGCGTCTGGGCTCTACCTATGTGTGTGACGATGGGGGACATCAGTGACCTGGATCGGCAGATCGAGCAGCTCAGGCGCTGTGAGCTCATCAAAGAAAACGAAGTAAAAGCACTGTGTGCCAAAGCCAGGTAAGAAATGGATGCGACGAGGAGAGGAGCCGCTAAGAGTCCAGCACAAACAGACGACCGTTTCAGCTCAGAGGCTCTCGTCAGAGCGCCTTCACAACCACACATCAGTGCTTAAACTGAGTTTTATTTACTCACACTTGTATTATTATGCTCTGTAGTCACATGCTTTCGGGTACTTGTGAACCAACAGTAGCTTTTAGCTGAGGCACTGTAAGTTTTGAACGAATCAGCAGCTATTTTCTACGTTCTGCGAGGCATCGGCCAACACTGCCTCAGGCTCGCCTGCATAGAAAAGGGGCACTGGAAGGTAACCGGCCGCAGACTGAACCATCACCACGTAGTCCCAAAACTCCTGCTGACTGTCGGAAAGGTTTTCCTCAAACTAGAAGACGTTTTACAAACAAACACTTGTGGGTTTGTTACTTTGGAGTTGGACAACCAACTGGCAGCAATGTCTCTTAAATTCAATCATTCCAAGCGGTCATGAGTTAAAAAGCAACATCGTAAAAGCTGCTCACTGATAACAGGACAAACGTTCCACTGCAGAGGACGGAATCACCAAAGCCAACACAACAACGACTACGTGACAATGACAGCTGCAGTCCAAAACCACATGGTGCGTCCAAGATGGACACACACGGCCAGCTGTTTATCTATACACACACATTAGGTGCAAGGCAGACAGCAAAGTAAGTCAACGCTGTCCTGCTACGTTATGTTTACCGTTATAAGGTTTAACGCTTTGTTGTTTTCTGGCTCAGTTCAGCTGAATTCTGGCTCGTTCGGGTGGATGGACGACTCTGATGTCAAACCACTTCCACTTTTGCTGTCATTTCCCCGCTAAACTGAAAGTAGTTTGTAGCTGTAGCTAGCGAAAACACACACACACACACACACACACACACACACAGAGGTTACTGTGGGTCACTTGGGTTGGGATCAGATGAACTTTGTTCCACGGGGGTCTCCAGACATTTCAGTGTTCTTGAAAATGTCATTTCAGAGAGATTCTGGTTGAAGAAAGCAACGTCCAGAGAGTGGACTCCCCCGTCACGGTGAGTGTCCCCCTCGTCGCCTCTCGTTGACCGCCGACAGCGTTGTCGCTCATTGAAATGAACGTGTGTCTCCTCTCCGCAGGTGTGTGGCGATATACACGGTCAGTTCTATGACTTGAAAGAGTTGTTTCGAGTAAGTCCCCTCTGTCACACTTTTTTACATTTCTACCACTGCTCACCGACATACAAAATGCAGCGCGGATGACGCCGCCGTGTAAACCTGTCAGTAACTTCGCAGCACTGAATGTTGTTCTTGAAAAATGTGGACGACGTTGGAAATGTTGTTTTATTTCCGTTTAACACGGACAGCTTTGTTCTGCGTGCCAACGTTGGCCTTCGTTCATTCAGTCCAAACTAACGCGATCTTGTTCTGTGCGTGAGAACACACTGCTGGAATCTGTGGATGTTTCTTCTTCTTGTCTTTTTTTTTTTTTAATGGAAGTGTCTCGTTTTGATCTATTGATATCTACCAGGTTAAGAATGCTAACGTGACCACATGAAATCTTTTCACGTGGCAGGTTGGTGGAGATGTTCCAGAGACAAATTATCTCTTCATGGGTGACTTTGTGGACAGAGGTTTCTACAGCGTGGAGACTTTCCTCCTCCTCCTAGCCCTTAAGGTGCTCCCAGCTCGTCGCTGTGCACTCTCATCCACACACGAAGGCTGTGCCGTAGCGGTCTTGGAGACCCTCCTGACCAGCGCTCTGCTCTGTGCTCCTCAGGTGCGTTACCCAGACAGGATCACCCTGATCCGGGGAAACCACGAGTCCCGGCAGATCACTCAGGTGTACGGCTTCTACGATGAGTGCCTCCGCAAGTATGGCTCGGTCACCGTTTGGAGATACTGCACGGAGATATTTGATTACTTGTCCCTCTCCGCGATCATCGATGGCAAGGTAAGCGCCGCGTGCCGTGGCTGGTCGGTTTAACCTGGTGAGCGGTCATCGTCTGGTCTGAGACCTCCATTTTTTTTCAAGTATTGTAGAACAGTTTGGTCCACTTCCCGGGACACATCGTAGCTCGGTGGTCCCCGTCCAGCACGCGACGTCTCGTTTCCGTCCTTCTGCTCTTCCTGTACGTTGTTGGCTGGACCGGTTTTCTCGAGCCGGCCAAGAGTTCGTGTCTCTCAGAGCTCAAATTGGTGAAGTGTACCTGCTTTAACCGACCAGATGTGGACAGACGAGAGAGGAGCGTGAAACGTACGGCGCTGTCCTCTCAAGGACCAGAAGGGGGGAAAAACATGACATCAGAACAAACGTTCAGAGTGCTGGAGCACAAAGAACATTTTGTCACGGGACACACCCTGATTTTCTTGGAGGTGTTGCTCCTCTTATCCGACTTGTCGATGCCACGCCCCCATCCCCCAAAACACACACACCCCCCCCACGTATACCTTATGTTAAATCTGCTCGTTGTCATGTTCTTACTGTTTCCAGATCTTCTGTGTACATGGAGGTTTGTCCCCCTCCATCCAAACACTGGACCAGATCCGGACCATTGACAGAAAACAGGAAGTGCCCCACGACGGGCCCATGTGTGACCTCCTGTGGTCAGACCCTGAAGGTACGTAGGCACTGGCTGACTTTTGGTGGAGCGGGAGGCTGTAATATCTGAAATGTAACCGGTGGCTTCTGCCTGCTCGCCTCAGACACCACAGGGTGGGGGGTGAGTCCCAGGGGAGCCGGATACCTGTTTGGGAGCGACGTGGTGGCCCAGTTCAACGCTGCCAACGACATCCACATGATCTGCCGAGCCCACCAGCTCGTCATGGAGGGCTACAAGTGGCACTTCAACGAGACCGTGCTCACCGTGTGGTCTGCGCCCAATTACTGCTATAGGTAGGGGACGGCCAGCGGCTTCCTTTCTTCCTTTTGTGGTGCCGTGAAGTTGTTTGCGGCGTGAACGTGGCGTCGGAGAAGCCGTCGGTCGGTGCTCGAACGTGGTCGTGTATGTTTGATGTTGCCGAATGGATGCAGCTCCATGAACCCCGTGTGGGGAAACCAGAAACCCACGACAAGTCCTCAACTCTTGAGTAACTTTCAGTGACGTTATCAGATACGACGCGCACTCGAAACGGTTGTCGTGGCGACCGGACGGCGCCACAAAGTATTTCCTTCCTTGTTCGTCAGACGTCAGTGTGAATGTGTGACACT
>OMNV01011745.1:48591-78352 GCA_900303265.1 Brotula barbata | reverse complement strand
TACCTTTCTGTTGTTTTATATACTTATATAATTTCTGAAAATTCACCCTTTTATTTTGAAAAGACTGTTTGGGGAAATCAACAACTGTTATTATGACGTGTAAAGTCAATTTATTTATTGGTTTCATTTATTTGAAATAAAACAATTATTTAATCATTCATTTATTCATTTTGATGAATTTGGTCCTCTACACAATAACAGATTTTCCACGGGGTTCATGTACTTGTGATTCTTCGCAGAAACTTCATATAACATTGTTGGTACACTTACCTCAGTTTAAGAACCACTAGTTTCTTGGCTTCCCCCCCTTCTAATAACTTAAGAGAAACTGTTGGTGGACATATTCTCCATAACTCACAGCTATTTTTCTAGATGATTCGTGTGCCGTGTGGGTGTTCCATTCATGTAACAGCAGTGTTCTTGTATATGTGGTATGATAAAGATCGTGCGTCATGAAGGTTAGTGGCTACACCGCTAACACATTATTAAATCGAATATGTTGCTAACCGACTACTCACCATTTTTCATCTTTCTCACCTTCTTCATTGTCGATATCTTTCATGACGTCTTGTGTTTTCCATCTGAAGAAAAAGGGACACCGCGGGCATAATTTATAGGAAAATGGGACAAAACAGTGCGCAGAGCAACAAGGCCGCTCACAGCCTTCATTAAATCCTTTCTTTAGCCAATAGTGACGAGTTTACGGACAGTGGCCTGAATTTAAACAAAAACAACCTTATTACTGATTCAGAGAATATGAAGACTCCGTGGATAAACAGCCTGTAGCAGCAACGCTCATTACGTAAGTGGGCGTAAACATGCTAGTCCGCACACATAACTGACGACATTTAAGCATTTCTATAACTCGCACTACACACATAACGTGAAATTCGTGCCAATATCGACGTTAAAATCAAATTCGACTTTACCAGTTGACGTTTTATCGGTAAATCCTCTGCCACGCACCTGCAGCCATAACTTTCACCCAGCGCCTTTTGCTGAGCAATGTGTGACGCAAGCAGTGCCGTCAGTTGTCTCCAAGTGCCGTAAAACAATGACTGCTGCGCTCAGCAGCACTCACGCCCGTTACCCAGGGGGATCATAATATTAATAATACGATAACAACATTATCTAATATTTAAACCAAAGAAGTGATAGAACAAACGTATTACTCACAATAAAAAAAAAGAAATGCGCCATTTTTATTTAGAAATGAATAAATTAAAAAATGCATGATAGAGTTATTTTGCCATGTTATTTGTAAATAAATGGAGAGACAGCATCCCTTTTCTGTTCAAGGGCGTTTGTGAAAAATTGGCCCGTTATGAAAAAACTGGGGAAATCGGTGTTTGGAAATATGGTTTCATATTATGAAAAATTAATTTCAGAAACGTGACTGTTACTATGGGACGCAAAAAACAAATTCAGCGCTGAACCTTCTATTTGTTGAAAAATAAAATGGCACAGTTGTTTATTCCATTTATGTTCAAAATAAGATCTCAGGTGTTTTTTTTTAAAATGTATCTAGTTATTAAATATATTTATTCATGTGTATTTTGAGCAGGTAAAAATGTAGAAAAAGACAAAATAAACTGGCAAAACTCAAATGGGGCGTAATGGTGTGCTTATTTCCATTTTCTTTTATGTGACTTAATGTTGCGGTTGCTCTTAATATGATAAAAGCTGAAAACATCCGCAGATCAGACCTCTATTTTATATCCTGATGGCAGTGTGTGTGTGTGTGTGTGGGAGGAGGTTGGATTACAGGACAGCAATGCTGCAGCGATCCCAATCTGTTGATTGGCATTCTTGAAGTCATCCCACAATGAAAAAGATGTTCAGGGAAATCTGTGGTCGATAAGGACAATTATTGTGAAAAGTGAAAATTGGAAATCCTATTATTATGAAATGTAAAACAAATTCCGTCCTGCACATTTATTTGTTAATTCTAAACGAATTTTATAAATTGTTCACTTTTGTCATGTCCAGCAATTTTGTCGTCCATAAAGTAGCAGACTTTATAAAGATTTAATTTGTTTTGATTTTTGCAGAAATTTCCGGATAATTTTCATACACCTTCAGCGGGAACTTTGTGTACTATCGTTGGTACACACAGCTCAGTTTAAAAACCATTCATTTGGGGGCTCCCCTCACCTTAATAATAAACGAAAGAAACTTTCAGTTGGCTTATTTTACAAAACTTTATTCAATTTTTAATTGTTTTTATTTTTTATCATTTTCACCGTAACTATTCTTACGTTCATGCATGTTCATTTTTGGTATTGTGACGCAAGAGTCTTACGACAGTTTTTGTCACAGGATTCAAGTGAGTAAAAACTATTGCACCTGTCAAACACACACTCACACACACGCACACACACTGAGCGAGAGAAAGAGAGAGAGAAAGACAGAGAGACAGAGAGAGAGAGAGCGAGAGAGAGCGAGAGAGAGAGAGAGAGAGAAAAATGGCGCCTCGGTGCTGCGCTCACTGAGCCAGTGTTTGGAGCCGGTTAGGGAGCTTCAGTTAGGGCAGACAGACAGTCAGACTAAAGGATAAACCATGGTGAACACAAGGAAAAGCTCACGGTTAGCCGGGGTCGACCCCTTCATCTCCTCCAGGACCAGGTCTTCGGCGAGAAATGAGCGAAAGTCTGAGGAACATGTAAGCCGGGTTCTTTTCTTTACCGGCGAGCTAACTGGCTATGCTAAGTTGGCTAGCTGGCTGTAGCAGTGGCCTGAAGGTGCTCCACACTGTACTATTCACTGTCCACTGAAAATACGGCCGCTTCCTAAGTTGACACCGGCTGAACAAAGCAAATACATGACTTAAGATTTAAACGTTGCGGTTAATGTGCGTGGCATTGACGTCCATCCTTTTGTACAGCTGTCAGTTTGCAGGCTAGTAATGTCAACTCCTGGCTAGCCTCAACTTGAGTTCCCTTTGTGTTTGGCAATTTTGCCCCTGCTGACTTGTTTTGCTATTGTCTCTAGAAATTAGTGTTCCAAATCAGGGCAATTTTGTTTTTTCTGTGGGGATATTAACGTGCTGGCAGTGTCGTCGTTTTGGACATGTTCCCATGATCATTTTCTTAGAGATTTTGCGTTAGTTACGCTAGCATTTGTGTGTTGCAGCTAGCCTGACAGCTAGCTTACAGTGGGGGAAGGGAGTCCAGGATCACAACAGTTGGCTGGCTCAGGTCCCGTATTTAGCAAGTATGAACTTAGTGAACTTTGTGTTTTTATCACCTCAAAGACCACCGTGCGTCTTTTAACACAGTATGGTGAAGAGCGTTATCATAAACGTTGTAGGGATTCGTTTTATGCGTTGAAACTATACATTAGAGGGCTTATTTTACTTTTTACTCTGATCGTCTGACCTACAATCCGAAATGCTTTGTCTCCATATGTAAACATTGGGATTACGTAAGGTAACCGACACAGTGATTATCCAGATGTTTTGATTGTGGCACTGACCACTGTGCAGCAATGTTATTTCTCCATGTGATAATTTATTCATTGTCCACTTTAGGGTTTTAATGAGCAGTTTGGCAAAGGTTTATACTTTTCTTGAGTTATAACTTGGACACTAGGGCTGCACAATATAGATAAAAACTAATGTTTGATAACTTGTGGGATGATGCGATAAGGATAAGTGATGCGATAAGAATAAGTGATGCCGTAAATCATAAATTGTGTTGTGGAGTAAGAAATGGGCTCCAGTTGTACAAGAACAGAGGATGAATACAGGCTGGCTATAATGCAAACATTACCCACATAATCTCCGGCAAGGTTGCATTGATTATGAGATCTTTTAGACTGTAGCCGTGACACTAAAATTCTGTACACACACTCACGCACGTTGATATGATTTTTATTGCATTCAGCCTAACTGAAATGATGGTGTTAAAACGTCTACTTTAGTATTACAGAGGAGGAGCATTCATGTTGGCCTTCTTCAGAGCCACTTGCATTTTTAGCATTATTGCAATAAGTCCCTTTAGCAATTTGCACACTGTAGAGAGCTGCAGGAAAATGAATGCATTTTTATGAGGTGCACAAAAGGCTGAGAGTTGAGACGGAGAAGGACATGCAGGAAATGTTTCAATTTGTTTTCAGCTGAGTGTGAAGGCAAAATGCAATAATAAAAAGTAAGCCCGTGTGTGAGTGAGTTTCTTGATGGAATTTCAGGATTGTTGGTACCTGTGTGCCTCTGATTTTGTAAAGTGTCACCCATAAACAGTCAAAATTTACGCTCTACGCCTACAGCATCTGCACGTGGATATGTTGGATATTCTGCACATCTGACTTATTGTGTGTCATTGCTATCGCATCATCCAACATGTTATTGCACATTGCAGCTTTTCTCCATATTTTGCAGCCCTAACTTTATAGTTATTGCAGTAATGTGATACAGCCTCTTTTTTAAGGCTGCAGCATACTTCCACAGCACAGGGTGGAGGTTTTGCATTCAAGTTGACATACTTCTCCACAGTGTTTACACCTCCCATGCACGAGACCAGATCCACACACATGCTCACAGTTGATCAGCTTAGAGAGATGTTCTACTTGTTGTTATGTAAGCACGGTGGTGTGGTGATTAGTACTGTTGCCTCACAGCAAGAAGGTGAGTTCAAGTCCCTGGCTGACCCTGGTTCATTCTGTGCGTGGTTTGCACGTTCTCCCCCTGTCTGCGTGGGTTTCCTCTGGGTACTCTCGTGTCCTCCCAACTCAAAAGACATGCAGCTTAGTCGCTATCTATTTGCCCATAGGTGTGAACGAGAGTGTGATTGAGTTGTCAGTCACCATTTGTCAGTCCTGCGATGTACTGGTGACCTGACCAGGGTGAACTCCCACTGTAGTCGTCCAGTGACTGCTGGGATAGGCTCCATCCCCACCGCGAGCCTTGCTTGGATAAGCGATATAGATAATGAATGAATGGATGGAACAAAATCAAGTCACATCATATAACGTTAAAGCAAGCATGAAGCAAACCAGTGCTGAGTGAATGAAAACAGCCCAGCGTGACCTCAAACAAACCCTTCTGATCAGCCAATCGGAAGTGTCGCTTGATGCAATGTTGAGATTCTGCACGTGTGAGGGGCGCGACGCAGAGTTGTCAAACGATCTGCACTGGCTCGTTTGACACCGAGATGGGCTCTTCTGTACAGTGCTGTGGGACTGAGTCTTTGCCTCAAGTTGTTAGTTCTCTGTTTTGATGAGTGTTTTGGCAAAGGTTTCTACTTTGTGTTTAAACTCCCAAGAATTTGAGTCATTCATGGCTGGTTTCCAACCCAGAGGATGTCAGGCAAGCCAAGCCATCTGATGTCATCAAAGAGGGAACCTTCCATATTTACACTTGTTATATTAGATAGTATTGAATCAACCCAATTTGAGTGATGCCTTTTTGCACACATGGAATTTTTTTGTACATTTCTCTGTACAAACTCAGCACAAAGACGAGCATACTAATTTATAGAAAGTAAAACCAACATTAGAAGAAATTAATTATTATACATATACATTATACATTGGTATACATTAATTAAAATGAAGGTGCAAATAAGAGAATAAGTGCAGAAAAAAATGTTGGCACTGAAATAGTGCATTTTTAGGCTTTTTAAGAGTAAGTCTGTAGACAAATACTGGCCCTCACCGTTTACGGGTTTTCCATTCACATTTCCGATAATTTGTGGTTCAGTCATGGGGATATTAATAGGAATACTTTTTGGGGGACTTTTACGGCATACTGCAAAAATACGGTGAAACCGAAACACAATGTAGCGTATAAAAAAAAAAAAAAATGCAATCGTTGAAGAATTTATAAATGCATGTGTATTGCTCTTAACACATCTTTTTATGCACATCGGGCATCTCTGCTGTTTTTACCGCACAGTAATAAACTCTGAATCCCCTTATCATGGGTCCAAAGCGTAGCGCTTCCAGTGCTTCTGAAAGTGCTCCTAGGAGACAGAACAAAGTGATGACCCAACAAAAAAAGGCGGAATTGTTGGATATGCTTTGGAGACCTAATTTGGCTGCTGCCGTTGCTTGCCATTACTGTATGAAAGATTTGGCTATAAGGTGTATGAAGAGGAAAGAAAGGAAATCCGTGATGCTGTTTCTGTCGCTTCATTCTGCCTTTTCCAGCCATCCCACCGGCTACAGACACATGATGTCCTAAGACGTGTTCTTTGTACATTGCCTGATAAATCCAAGATCAGATGCACAGATGGTTAATTCTGCTCAAACCCACCTGACAACTTGCATAGACCAGCTTCATTAAGCTGAGATAATTGCATGTCCTTATGTTTTTTGACAAGGCTATATATATCGACGGTTGAAACCATGATAAGTGTTTACTGAAAACATGTCAGAATTATAAAGGTAGTCAAAAGTTGCAAACACTGATAAAATGGGCAAAATGTTAAGATGTTTGTCTGAGTAGCTGACATAATAGTGTTTATTTTTATTGATCATAATATCTGCCTATATATTGCGGGAATGTGATCCTGTTCTTATTCATATTTCCTATTACACACAAACAAAATTAAGAAAACAAGGTTAGCAAGGCTGAAAACGCAGCTTGCGAAGGATGCACGTGCTTGACTGCATTTTGTTTACATAAATGATCGCTTTGGTTAGGCTGAAAATAAAAGGTAAAAATAAAAGCAATGAAAAGGATTGTGAGTCTGAGTGGAATTCCAGGATTGTAGCTACAGTCGGAGAGAATTTTTGATTTATTAATTGACGTAGCTCATCTATATTAAGTTGTGTAAAGTCTGAATGTATTCTATGGGTGACAATTAAATAATGATTTATCACATAATGTTATTGCTTCATCATACAAGTTATTGCACATCAATGGTGATATGGAGAAGAATGATTAAAATGAGTAGTGGATGATTGCTGATGTGAGGCTGAGACTTGTGCTACAGATGCCCACTGCATAATGATGAATTAAGTAATCTGTGATGGCTAGGAATACAGTTGTTAAGAGTTAGTTTTCTTACCCTTCCGATGTAAGTTGAGGCCCCTCTTCAGTGTAACTTAAAAGATTCTGCTATATATTGATGGATGACATGCAGGGATAAGGCACAGGTCAGAATCGAACCTGTGCTGTTGCTCTTTGTGGAATGCGCTCTACCAGATGAGCCACTGGGGCGTCTGTTCAGTGTAACTCATAAAAAGGCAATCTGGAACCCCGATCACTTATTGGCGTGTCCCTCGGCTGATGAGATCTGGATACTGTTGTTGCTGAAGTGGCAGACTATCCTGATGATTTGAATGTTGTTAGTGCACAGCGAAGTCCGAAAACGTAAAAAGGGCACAGTAATATCATCCGTGATGGAATAAGTAGCAGTTAGTAGTTAATTAGTTTGGCGCTACGGCAGAGGTGACCAACGTTTTTGCACTTTAGATCTACTTTTGCATTCTTCAACATCACAAGATCTACTGTACTACTCTGAGGTGCATTTTAGCTTCTGTTAGTTTTCAGAAAAGGAAGTGATTACCTGTTTAATGGGATCTTTGGCATTCGGAAGAGGAGGTTAGTTTCTCCTAATCAAGGGTGTAGCATCTGGTGGCAAGTTTCAGGCAGATGGATAGGTGGTCATCTTTCATGGTGGATCTGAACTTGAACTTATGGTTTTCATATGGGAGAAGGCAGATTCTTATAAGGTAGGTTGAACCAAACAGGGCTGAGAGGCAAAATGCACATCTTATGTCCTCTGAGAGCAGGGGCCAGAATTCATTTGGAGGCAATGTCACCCACACCAAAATCTGTGCCACACGGGAAACACATGTATGTGGTGACTGGCTCCAGTGATGCAAAGTGTGTGAAACGTCTTTCAACCTCTGATGCAATGCTCTTCACTGGTTCAATGTAACGGGCACGGTCGAGCTGAGCTGCACCTTTTCCCTGATGCCGAAGTTCTGCACACAGACTTTCAAAGTAACGCGGGTCCTGGTGCTGCCGCTTGTTTGAAAGTAGCTGTAATTTGCGCCTTGAAAGTATCGACAGAGCTGATCATATAGAATATTGTTTCGTTTTTTTCCTTGCAACTCTAAATTCAATTGATTCAGAGTGCCAAGTCCGTGAACCACTGCTCATTATCAAGCTGGGCATACAGTGCATCTTTAGATGGCTTGAGAAAATCTTTCACTTCAGGCAACAGATTAGAAAACCTAGCAAGAGATTTGCCTCTGCTTAGCCATCTGACAGCGGTATGCAGCAGCAACTCTTGTGTGCTCCGCTTCAGTATCATCCACATGAGTGCGGATGGAGTTCAAAACCTTACCACACAAAGCTTATTGGTGGAAGATGCAGTGATAATGGATTAAGTCTGGGAAAGAATTGTGCTGTTTACGCAAGGCAACAAAATGGTTTGTACGACCCACCGTGGCTCGGGCCCCATCTGTGGTAATGGAAACAAGTTTAGAGACAGGCAGGTTGATTTTGTCCACTCATTCCACGAATGCTTGATAAATATCCTCTCCATCTCTTCCATCTCCTCTTCGGCACTCATGTCTGATGAAAATACACAACTGTGCCACATCTGTTATGTCTGTGGACTCTTAAAACGTTACCTGTGTGGTATGTGGTTATAGCTGTAATCTGAAAACAGGAAATGTATCGAGCAACATATCACAGCAAGTTATTGAACATGGCAATTTCTCTTCATATAGCTACTGTCAACACACCATGGCCGGTCAGCGTGTGACGCCCACACACCACGGCCACCATGTTTTGGAAATGTAAGCCCACTTTCAAAACTGTTCTGGCCTGGCGGTGCGCCTTGTTGGCCCTGGTAGGGTAAACGCTGTAATGATACAGTCAGTGGGTTATGAGGTTGACGTGATATGGATAGATGACTAATATCACTTTTCACTGCTCACTCTGCCAGCAATCTGATTTCTTGTTTCATCGTAGATGTAAATTTTAGTGATAACATTTGAGAGTGACAAAATAATTCTAAGAAACCAAGGTGCGGCTATTGAGCATTCATGTACTGTATGCGTGTGTGCGTGCCCATTGACGGTTCAGCCTGTTTTTTGCAGAGAGTCATACAAACCCCTCTGCAGGCATTGCTGACAGTTGCCTATGACAACCATGAGGTATGCTCTCATATCAGCAGGGAAGTTAAGCTGTGAAGGGCGTGAGCACCAAGGGCATATGTCTGCGTGATGCCATGTCGTGATGCAGAGAAAGCGACGAGGAGTAGGGTACTCCATGTCCCCTCCTAATATTCAGTTCAGGTTTTTGTTATCTGGGGTCGCTTTGATTGTGCTTTCTTTCATCCTTTACATCTTGCTGAGGAGCACTCGAATATTAGTTAAACTCTTTGATTGTTTGACATCCTTTTTATCTCTTGTGCTTGCTTGTCACTCTTGTTTACACTTGCATCTTTTGTCTTTATGTTAATTAGAAAGAGCCCGGTAGTGATGTCAGCTGTTCCAGCAGTCCACGGTTGTCCCCACCCTCCAAGCGAACGCGCAGACAGGCCGCCTCTGAACCGAGCTCCAGCGATACCTCCCCACCCCCTCAGACCAAGGGCCAGAGGGTCAGCTGGGAAATTCCCACCTACCGCACCAGGTAGCCATCAGTCTTCATTTTGTGTTAATATTTCCAAACCATGTGTGCTATTAGTAAGACAGTAATATATTAAAGTCATTAATCTGGGTTATGTGTGAAGGACAACGGTGTATACAAACAATGTAAGCGAGTCAAGGTTGTAGGTCCAGATACAACACGAAATACAGTATAAATCATTACATTGTATCCTAATGATGCAGATCACAGTAAAACCATGTGTTGTAATGAACGCCAAGTATTGAATTCATCTTTTTGTGACCCAGTAAATATCCTTTTTCTCACCCTCTGTCCAATCTTAAGAATACATTTTAAGATTTTGCGTGCATGTTTTATATTTTAGTGACACTCAGACCAGAGTAAGAATTTAATTGTCTTTGCTGGAGGCTAATGGTTTCAGATTTCTAATGTAGCCAGCCCACTTTTGACATCATTATGTGCAAGTGTACTGAAAACTGTTTGGATGAGCCTAATTTAATGATGTGCTTGAAATCATTTAAAGACACCGACTATGAGCAACGCTTACTGCTTAGAGAGAGATTTAAACTCAGAACAATGGGAATCAAACTTGTGGATTCCCACATGTAGTGTGAAGGGCGAAGCACGGTGTGGCTGTGAAAACAAAACATGTCAAACAACGCGTTCCACGGCCCCCCACCTCGGAATTACAGAGCGCTACTCGAGATGCTTGGATCAGCAGCAACCACATCAACAGATCTCAAACATTTGACTCCACCACAGCACTAAAAGCAGAGCTACATTGGTGTCCACACACTGACAAAGTTCTGGAAATCCAAACAAATAGTCACAATCATTTTACAAGCTATGTTTTCCATGACTCCAAAGGCATTGGTACCTTTGACAGAATGAAACTAATCCTAGCTAATTGCTGGCATCATGTGCTTTTTGCCATTTTATATTTTATTCTGAAATTGGACAGTCAATAAAAGTATTAAATTGAACATTGTTATACCTGCTTACTAATAACAATCATTCTTGAATTTGTACACATTTCCTCACTTTATGTTTTGCTGTTCATTTTCAGGTTATCGTCACGCAAAATGCAAAATGGCCACGGTAATGCAACTTTTTTCCATTCATTTTTTTTGTTATTTTAATGTCCTGGAGTCACTCATAGAAAGCGATACATTTAAGCGACTATGTAATAATTGGTCGCCAATTTTTGTCTATGTTGCAGCTCATATGAGTCACCGGAAAGATGAGAGCGGTGGGGGAGATCACTCACGCATGAATGGCCATGTGGAGCTGAAGAGGAGCTGCCGGGTGAGGAAGAGCCAATTTGAACACCTCAATCAAAGCCTGCTGTTTGACCAGCTGGTCAACAGGTAGCGAGCTGTTACACCACTGACCCTTTCCTTTGCAGATTTGCCTCAAACTGAACAGAAACTAGACATTTGAAAATATTCAGTAGTGCATAAAGAACCGCTCTTATACTTGAGTAAATTTACAGATATATCATTTAAAAATGCCTTGGTTCCATGTAGAATTTGAACCATCAGAAAACATATTTGAGTAAAATCATTTAGCTGCTGATGTTAATTTTACTTGAGTAGCAAAAGTATTTCTTTGACTGATAATGTTACTTAAGTATTGGAAGTGTTTCTTGTCCTCAGTGTCATTTCTAGCTTGGGACAATCTTCAAATTAACAAATTCAGCCAACTCTCCATGTGTCTTCAAAGATAAATATTTCAAACTTGATTGTAAGATGAGCTTGTACTTTAGAGGACCCATTAGAAGTCAATAGTTCTCTACACATTTATTTTAACAACCAATACATTCTAATCAAAGAAACGGAACTCACGGTACAGATGTTGGGATTTTTACCAACATCACACCAAACATCAAAATCTTTTTTTTTTCAGTCTAATGTCAATCTCACACTCTCAGAGTCTGAATATTGAAAACATTGTCTCTTTTGAGAATTCCTTTTGTATTGAGTAGCAAACGTGTTTGGGCAAAGTAGTGAAGTCAAAGCAAAAGCAAAAAAGATTTATGCCTCACTTAAGTACAAAGTCCCCTAAGACATACTGAAGAACTTTACACAGCTGAAAATACTTTTGTCAAGCAAATTTAATTATGTCCCAACCAGTCCTCACTTTCCTTTTAGGCGGTTGCATTGTTGTTTTTTCATATAAGTCTCTCACAGAAAATGTTGCACATCTACAAAGCTACCTTTGCCTTCTCAGTTCTGTGGTTTGATCCGGTGTTATTGTCTATCTGTCTGTCTGTCTGTCTGTCTGTCTGAAGCACTGCGGAGGCTGTCCTTCAGGAGATGGACAACATCAGCAGCATCAGGCAGAGCCGAGAAGTGGAACGACTTCGCATGTGGACTGGAGACACTGAGGAGGTGAGGGTGGTGCTGATGCAACACTAAGCTCCAGGCTAAAAATGTTCATGCCTGAAAAAGAACGCTTTGGAAATGCAAGAGTTTACAATCACAAGTTTGATTATTTAAATTAAGAATTTATTGGTTTTAGGTGCAAATTAGCCTAAAAGTAACTCTCCATATTTACTATGTTCACTAAGAGGCCACACCAAGGACCTGTCTAATGACTGAACATTGGCTGTGCTGAAAACTCTCTGATCAGAATTTCAACTTGTTTTGGCCCATGATCACCTTCTTGACTCAGAAGCAACCTGGGGACAGCTGAGGTGGGGAGTGGGGACAGGGGCTGAGGTTAGCCTCTTTTCATGATAGTCCCGTTCTTCCAGGAAAACATGGACATGTATTCCCGGGTGAAGCGCAGGAAATCGATGCGGCGGAGCACCTTCAGCATGCCGGCACATCACAAAGTCAGGGGTAAAGCTGAGCAGGAGGAAGAGGAGGAGGGGACTGAAGGTTTGTCTCCTGCATGTTGGCTTCATTCCATATGATTCAATGGGAAGTAGGAAAGTTTATGAGCTACGTCGTTACATAAACCCTCTGCTACGTCTGTTTGAAAACTGAAATTTCAGAATCTCACGAGGAAGAAGAAGAAGAAGAGGATGCAGAAGATGATGAGGATGATGAGGATGATGAAGATGATGAAGATGATGAAGGGGACGAAGTAGAGGAGACGGGAGAGGGAAATGACAGACCGTACAACCTGAGGCAGCGTAAAACGGTGCAGAGATATGAGGCGCCACCTATTGGTAAAAATTGAACATCTCATCCCCAAGCAGAATTTTTAAAATCACGGTCTTTTAATTTTGTTAGTATATTTTAACAAAATTTATCGTGGCTCTGACAAGGAAAGAACAGGTCATAGGTTCTTTGAGCCATAGTAGATGCTGCTTTGTTCTAATGTCGGTGACATTGTGCACGCATTCATGTTAACATGAATCAAATTAAAACAATTTTAGGGATTCCCTGCGTGTGAACCAGCATGTTTGTGTTTACTTTCGCAGAGCCTGTGAACAGAAAGCAGACCAACCCCTCACTTTTTGACACTCACAGATCCCCTGCAAGAATAAGCCATATAAGGTTGGTGGAGATTGGATGTAAAACTGTCAGACTCATCTGCCACATTGATCTGTCGGGCAGGTGGAAATGCAGTGATACATTAAGGTACATTTGGTTTATCCTACTGCTCCATCTCAGAGTGAAGAAACACGCCATTCATAGCAGCGACACCACCTCGTCTTCCGACGAGGAGCGGTTTGAGCGAAGGAAAAGCAAGAGCATGACCCGAGCCAGAAACAGGTGCGTCTTGTCTTTTATATGTGCTTTCAGGAAAACTCTTTTCTTTCATCCAAATTCAAAGAACTTTTGAGAGGTAGAACCAGATGGCTTGTAGTGAGCAACGTGCACCTGATTTTGCATTTTCTCGGTTGGAACCACTCACCTCTATCCTCTATTTTTCACAGATGTTTGCCCATGAACTTAACTGCAGAGGACCTGGCCAGCGGGGTGCTACGTGATCGGGTGAAAGTGGGTGCCAGTTTGGCAGATGTGGATCCCATGAACCTTGATAATACAGTGAGTCGTAACACTTCAAACAGTTAGCTTTGTGGAGTCCCTGTTTGTTCTAAAAAAAAGAGGCAAGGTTACTTCTTTGTGCTAAAAAAATATTACGATTTAAGCAAGGTTTTGTTTTTAAAATACCAAAAAGTAAAGTTACTGTTTCTTTCTGTAAACTTTTCTAAAAACAGCCCATTGGCTTTTTTGGATGGAAGCGCTTATGTCTGATGCATGTTCTCCCCAGGTGAGGTTTGACAGTGTGGGGGGCCTCAGCAACCACATTCAATCACTAAAGGAGATGGTTGTGTTCCCACTGCTTTACCCAGAGGTCTTTGAGAGGTTCAAGATTCAACCTCCCAGGTGAGAAGAGGAGCATTTTTGTTGTTTTCATTTTTTCTGTTTTCGAAGTTTGAAAAATGGACTGAATCTTGTCTGATCAAGTGTGTTAATTAATAAGGTTTTTGTGGTAAAGTGCCACGAGTACCCAAATATTATAGAACGTTCCATTAAATTAGACATAATTTTCCCACTATTTTTTTTGCACTATGATTGAGGCAAAAATGTGAGTTTTAGATTTGTACAGCACATCACAGCACAGTACAGTACAGAGTTCGTAGGATACTGCCATCCTCTAAAATATACTGGATATTTTGTGTTATCCAAGTTATGAGGAGAGTCAGTTAAAGAAAAACATGGAGGTATTTTACTCCAATTATAGTGTTTACATACTAGAGTTAATCAATTTACAATCACATTATATAATTCTTTTAATCAGAGTACAGATACCTCGATATGTACACAGATTCCAATCGAATGAAGATGTTAAAATGGCACGTGGAAAAGAAAATGAATTATTGCCGTAGTCAAAGTACGTTTAATATTTTAAAAAGTACCAATGTGCTCATTATGATTTTTCTCAATTCTTCCCCTTCTCTTTTAGAGGGTGCTTATTCTACGGCCCACCAGGGACAGGAAAGACCCTGGTAGCCCGGGCGCTGGCCAATGAGTGTAGTCAAGGCGACAGGAAGGTCTCTTTTTTCATGAGGAAAGGAGCCGACTGCCTCAGCAAGTGGGTTGGTGAATCGGAAAGGCAGCTACGTTTGTTGTTTGATCAGGTCAGTCACCGAAGCAGAGCCGCCACGAATACCTGAATGCATTTCACAATGTAAATATGAATTTTCATCGTATGGTGTATGATGGTTGTTATATTTTGTTTGTTAGTTTTTCATTTATTTGGAGCTTTTGTTGGATCGTGTGAAATTCTTCAGTGTAGTAATTGTCTGACTTGCATATGTTGCTGATCAGGCATACCTGATGAGACCATCAATTATCTTCTTTGATGAGATTGATGGCTTGGCTCCAGTTCGTTCAAGCAGGCAAGACCAAATACACAGGTAAAAGCTTGTGTCACTTACCCTCATCAAAGAATCTGCCAGCTGTGCGACTGCACACTTGTTTATGCTCGGAACATACATTACCTCAATATAATCCTGTGTCGCACAGCACATTGTGTGCTCAACTGAAACAAACTAGCAGTTATTCTCACTTTCCCTCCAAAGAGCGAATGAAATGTCTTTTCCCTGCAACTGCTAGCGTAAGGGAAGATTGAGCAGCCATTGCACCGGAAATTGTAACAATTTCAGACTTAGAAACGAGCCACGGTAGAGGAATGGCTATAAACACTGAGAGCAGTAGATCGGTAGGTGGAATATTTGCTGAAGTGAAAAATATCATTTGAATTCTGAACCAAACCTTGAATTATTAGATGCTTATGTTTCACTACCGTGTTGGGTAAATACTTGCACGGAACTCAAGTCAACAAAGAAATTGGGCACTTGATATTTTTTGCATCATGCTGTTATGCTGATTGTGATTTTTTTCTTTTTTTTTCTACCTTGTTTTGTTTTGCCCACTGCTGACTCGTGAGTGTTGCCAGTGAGTTGACAAGCCAAAATGTATTTTGGCTTAAAACTAGTAAACCAGTAAACTCTGCCTTTCAACTGATGGATCGTTTTTATGACTGTATGATTGTTTAGAATTTGTCAGCTGCAGTTTAAGTCCAATTACGTGTTTAGCTTTTGTATTAAATGTTTTAATGTGACTCTAATATATAATAAGTCACGTTTGAAGACGAATATTCCATTCAGTCTCAATCCGTCTGTCCAGCTCTATCGTGTCCACTCTGCTGGCTTTGATGGATGGCTTGGATAGCCGCGGGGAGATAGTGGTCATTGGTGCTACAAACAGACTTGACTCTATCGACCCAGCACTCAGGAGGCCTGGACGCTTCGACCGGGAGTTTCTGTTCAACTTGCCCGACAAGAACGTGAGAGCCAGAGATGTCACTATTGTGCACAGTAGACACACATACACACCGACACTTCACCATTTTAGTGAATGTTTTCCAATTTGGGATTACCACTTTGGGATTAGTATGATCTCTAAATGTTGTATAACTCAAGTGGACCACACACAAAATAATTCAGCAGTGATTGAGTCCTGTACTCCCCTTTTTGCTGGATTCTCCTGTAATGTGAGGTTTGTTTGTTCGTTTATGCCTCCTGTCATCTTTCAAACTGACCAGGAGCCAAACTCGATGAAACAGAAGCAGTCATAAATTCACAAATTGTGAATTGTGATTTGCACAAATGTTTTTTTTTTTTTCTCCACTTACTCCGTGGACAAAAAAATCTGTATCGTTCAATGTATCATTTTTAGCCCTCGTGAGTAGAGTCTCACTCACAGGCGTCAGTGATATACAATGGTATTCTAGTAATTTTATCTTTTTGCTTCCCCACAAGCCTGTATCCCCTGGGTCTCTTCAAGAAAACAGCAAGACATACACAAGGCCTTCATGCATATGAATATTGTTGTATCCACGTGCACAGACACCCAGCTGGAGGCATAATATAATGGAGAACTAATTAGCGTTTCCCTCATAAGAGTACTGCAAAGAAATTATTACAGCCAGCCCCCTGGCTCTTTACAGTTTTTTCCCCAAAGCAGATCCTCATTAGTTGCCTGGAAAATTAAAATAAACATAAAAAAATATTTTAATTTAGACCTTTTTAATCTTGCAGGGGGAGGCTTGGCTTTCTACCATGCACAGCCTGATATTGCCCAAACCAGGAGGCTTATAGCTGCATGGGATTTGCCAAAATTCTGTCAATGTAATGTAACACTTACAACCCAGAGTCCTTTAAATGAACCAGGAGTGTTTACTTTAGAATACCTTTGCCTTGATGATTGCACTTCTCCAGTTTCTTCATTTGTAATACATTCAAACATATTCAATTACTAGCGTTTTTAAGGAGTTAAAGCAGAAGATTAAACTTATTTTTCTGCATATTATGCTGAATTTTCATTAAGATCTTCATCCAAACTCCCTCCCTGTCTGTTGTCTCTTAAGAGACTAGAGATTATTGTTCATCTTGTTCATCATGTTGTCTATCTTACATGATTCGTGTTCTTAACCAAACTTTCCTCCTTCCTTATTTTGTAAGTATTAACCACAGAGGAGGTTAGACCTGTTTACCTGTTTGTTTGCTTGCTCATTTCTCACCAACATTATCTCCTCCACAGGCTCGAAAGCACATCTTGGAGATCCATACGCGGGACTGGAATCCTAAATTGGCTCAGCCATTTGTTGACGAGCTTGCAGAAAAATGTGTCGGTAAGACGGCGATGTTTTTCTGTAAAAGTGGGTGCAGTGTCAGTGTTGGGTCAAATTACCAGCAGATATAGTGCATCTGTATAGCATTTTCTTGACTTTAAACCCACAAACATTTATTCTGTCTCCTTATGTTATAAAACTTTTACTCTGACTTTACTTTACTAACTTTCGTGTGTGTGTGTGTGTGTGTGTGTGTGTGTGTGCGTGCTCGTGTGTGTGCGCCTCGCTCCCAGGCTACTGCGGTGCTGACATTAAAGCACTTTGCACAGAGGCAGCCTTGGTGGCACTGCGTCGCCGCTACCCCCAGATCTATGGCAGCAGCGTCAAACTGAAGCTGGACGTCACCTCCATCGTCCTGGGGCCCAGCGACTTCAGCAAGGCCATGAGGACGATCATCCCAGCCTCTCAGAGGGCTCTGGCTCCCCCAGGCAGAGCCCTGTCCCCCACCCTCAGGCCCCTGCTGGCCAGCTCCTTCTCCTTGGTGCTGAAATCACTACTCCGAGTCTTCCCCCATGCTCAGTGTACTGACAGGGACAACACACACAGTAAGTCTGCTGGGAACAGGAGCAATCCCCTTCTGCTGTTGCTGCTTGAGGCATTCCCGCACTCCTGCTGAATGCTCCCAGAGCCATGTAGAGCTGCACCAAACCAGACCTCTAAACCCTGTGCTCCTTCTCAGATGAAGCTTTATCAAACAATCTTGACGCTTTAACTCAAATAATAACGTCTGAATTATCAGCGGTAAATTATTAGAGGACCTTTAAAAAATGTTTTTTAAATAACTGCATTCAATTTAGAGGCGCTGTCCAGGGCACTTAAGGTCACCGTACAATACATTGAAATACCTCAGTCTAGATAAATTGAAAGAATAACAATTTAAATGCAGCCATGAGTGCCTCAAACTGTAACAAAACAGTAAGACTGCAGGAGTAGGGCAAGTTGAATAAGTGTGTTTTGAGGTGTGATTTAAATAAATGTGTGGAGTCCAGCTGGCAGGTGTGAAGGGGGAAGGACTTTGAGTCTGGGGGAAGAACAGCTAAAAGCCCTAGAACTCATGGTTCTAAACATGGAGGGCTCAATAGTGAGGAAAGCAGCTGTGGAGGCACCTCTAGCTTCTGTTTGTACTGTTTGAGCTGATCAGTACACCAGTACGGACAAAAAAACTCTTTTGAGCGGAAGAGCAAGCAGGCTGTTGCTTGTTGTACGATTCAGCCCTGTAGTGGAAAAGGATTGTTAGTTTTCCCTGTCCTGTTAACGTACTCTCTCTGTTGCGTGTCAACTCACACACTACAGTAAAACTCTGCCATGAAGCACCGGATAAGCAGTCATACTTACAGCCCTTTACAAACTCCAATCTAACTCCCGTCAGCAGCGTGACAGGATTTACAGCAGATGAGCCACAGTGCAACACTTGACCACTTAAGGGAGCTGTATTTCTTGTAACCAATAATGACATGAATCTCCAAGGGTGCTGTATCACTTTAATAACCTATTACGTCTCTCCTAATACGCTTGCAGTCTTTTCAGCCTCTGCGTTTTTAGTGAAATGGCCACATTTCTTTTAATTGGCTGTTGCTTTCGGGATTTAACTTTTTTTTTACAAGTAAACTTTTGAAGGCTATCGTTCAACTAAATAGTACGGGGTAAGATTCATCACAGAAACATTTACTTGTGTCTCTTTGCCAGGCGGCGACAATCATCTGCTCGGAGAGGACTTTTACAGCGATGAAGACAATGAGGAAGGCTCTGCTTCCATCTATGAAGTCCAGCCTGCTGCATCCCCAAAGACTCAGCTCCCTTCTTCTGCATCTCACACACCTTTCCTCCATTTCTCCACGTGAGTCTAACAATATGCAGTTTTCACATATGGGCAAAGAATTCAGTTTAACTTGAACATACAGTACATTTACATAGTAATTTACATTCTGCTAAATAGTGAGTGGGCTAACAAGGCTGTGTTTCCTACTTCTGGTCCACAGGAGGCAGTGCAGTGCTAGTTTACTTTTCAGCCATGTATACCAGTGCAGAAAATAACCAGGGGCAGATGACAAAGACACCTGTGGTGTTTACATTTTTCCGCTTTAAACTCTGACGTATACCCGATTTTAATTAACAAAAACAATCAAAAAAAAGCTCACAATTTTAGATGAAGTTTATTTATCCAGTGCAATTGTAAAAACCAGGTTAAGTTGTGCCAAAATGCCTTACAACACCAGTAATAAAGAAAGAGGATAATTGGACAGCAATTTAATTAGTTTATAGTAAAGACGTACATTAAATGACAAAAATAACCATAAAAAAAACATGAGGAAAACGTTATCTTAAACAGAGCAAAACATCAACCAGACCCAAACACTAAGGAGTACAGTAAAATAAAACAAAGTCACTTGTCAAAGGAGACAATGACTTTGTCCTCATGGAATCACTAGATGAACTCTGCTAGTAACTTAAGTCAGATTATCAATACATTTTATGTCGATATATGCAGTTAAGTTATTTTGATGTTTAAAGTTTGCTGATTCAAAAGAAGCAAAAGTGTGCATTATTGAGAAGCCTAATTTAACTGTGCCAGATTTTCCCATTTGGGCTAAAACTAATTTTCTGCAGGCCCTGGGCAGCTTGATGGGAATCATAAAAAATTTGTCACAACATAAAGACACGTACATGGCAATACAGTTGTGTCATCAAGTTCCCAGCAAGTACACATTCTGCAGATGGCAACCCGTAACACCACATAACGCGTACAATCATCAAGTAGCACACATAGCGCCAACGAACGACCCTGTACGTTTTCTGTGATGAATTTTTGAGTAAAAAGAGGGACCAGATTCTACACCACCACCAATTTTGTGTCTCTCAAAGTGCCCCAAGTACGTTTAAAATCCCCCCACATTGAGAGCAAAAATTGACCTCTTAAAACAGATTCTTTCCAGGCAGCCGACCTACTAATCCTGAGAATAGCAGATTCCTACCTGATAGGACTGAAAATTAGGAGTGGGCCCTGTGAAGCACTTAAGTAGACATTTATTAGTTTACTAAGTATGTGTAATTGCTGTTGATGGCTGTATTGATGACAGGACAGATGGTAGAGAGTTCTCCTCAATGGAGTTGTCAAAATCTGAATTTTAAATGAGTGGGATCCTGCAAGTGATGTTCTTATGGTGTTCAGCCTCACGTTGTGGACACAAGAAGCATGGCAATTCTTGATTCCCGTGATATGTATAGTGATAGTGATCATTGATTTTCTTCTTTTTTTTTGTAGTGATTGACCTTGACTACTGCTTTTATTTGTCCTGTGTTTGAAAGGCTGATCTCGGTTGAGTGACACTGGAAATCTCTCCATTTTTGTCCGTACTGTGTTTTCAGGCTGCTTATATTGATCCTGTAGCATTCAGGCACAAACAGCTCAGTGTCACGTGATAAATGCATAATTGTTTTTAAAAGACTCGAGGTTCTGTTCTGTTTAAGGCCGCGTTGTGAGCTTTTCTTATGGGATTCCAGCAGTGCTGAAGAAATGCATGTTGTGCTCCTAAAAAGCTCTTTAGCTTTCTTCCCCGTTTGGAATTCAAACTGAGTTAATGGACTGTTATTTTCTGTAGCCCAGGCTCACAAGTGATTCTTCTGCTACTATAAAAATGGAAACACGTTTGTAAATGAGCCTGCTTGTTTTTTTGGATCCTGTCCTAATGTAAATGTTGGTTACTACTAAACCTTTATGTTGCTGTCTGTTTTCTCCCCCTCATCCTTTGTCCTGCCTCCAGCTCTGCCCTCCAACAGCCCACAGCATACCGGCCTCGTCTGCTGCTGGCCGGAGCCCCGGGCTCAGGACAGAGCTCCCACTTGGCCCCTGCGTTGCTGCACCACCTGGACAAGCTGCCAGTCCACCGCTTGGACTTGCCCACTCTCTACTCTGTTAGTGCTAAGACGCCAGAGGAGTCCTGTGCTCAGGTTGGTTTAAATGCACATGTGAAAATACACACACATTACATTGGCGGATGACTACATGCAGCTCATTTATACCTGAATGTTACAACATTGCACAGACTTATTCTTTCTCTGGGATTCATAACAAACTTTCACATGGTTCTCGATAGAATAACAGCATTGTTACGTCACTTCTGATCTGATAAAACGTGGATGGTTTTTGCATTTTGCCGTTTCATGCGTCTTGGTTTGACTGGATAACGTGCTGATCAGCTCAACACACACAAAATGTCCAAGTGTAATTATCCTAGTGGTCTGAGTTATTGCCTTTGCACAAGATGAGTAAGTTTGCCAGCAAACTGTCTTGAAATGATATTCCTAAAATTTTGTTAGTTCCTGATAATAGAATTACTTTATTGTCAATAGTTCATACAACATGTGCAATCTGGAAGATATCTTGATATCAGCGTAGTCTTTCTTGTTGGCTACATACATACATTGGCTACATCTTTAAGTCGTTTCATATTTGTGCCTATTTCCTGCCTCCAGGTTTTCCGCGAGGCCCGGCGGAGCGTCCCCAGCGTGGTGTTCATGCCACAGATCTCCGAGTGGTGGGAGACCGTCAGCGACACTGTGAGGAGCACCTTTCTCACCCTGCTGCAAGACGTTCCCTCGTTCTGCCCTGTCCTTTTCTTCGCCACTGCTGAGACTCACTACTCACAGCTGTCAGATGAGGTAGGCTCACAGATACACACCTGTGTTGTATTTGTGTGTTCGTGTAACTCAGCGCAGGAAATAACAGGGAGCAAAGTGTAAAATCGACAGCATGAATTAGCTTTTTCCTGTGAGTGATGAGCCATTGTGAGGAAGACAGCGAAAGACCATAATGAAGAACAAATAAATCTATCACAACCAACAACTGGCGGCAATAACATTAAATCTATTAAAATCATAAAACAAGCGAGCTATTAAAAGAAAATGGGAAATTAGACGGGCTAGATATCGATGTTGGTGCTGATGAAATTCCTTAAATGACTGCTTGAGATGATAAGATGCTTCTTTTTCTATTTCACATATTACCTCTTAAGTGTGTGTGCTCCCAGATTGTGGTCAGTGGGGGCAAAAATTTCCCTATTAAAAAAAACGAAAAAACCCCCAAAACGCTTTGTTTCCCACTATGGTGTAACTGCTACATTAGAATGTGGAAAGTCAACCTGCCCTTTGTGATCCAAATATTTTTTTCTTTCTTTCCCTCACATGCTCAAATGCTCACACAGGAACACCGTGTCACAGTCAAGGTCGTCAGCTACCACACAGTCTTTATCTACTTCTGTACCGTCTTCCCTTTCTTGTCATTTATCTGGCCAGTTTTCTCCCCAGGTATCTGCCACCCCTGCTCCTTTATTTTTTCTTTTGGATTTATTGTTCTCTGTCTGAAAGCCGCAGCCGAGTCAGGCCACCCATCGCGGGTTAGACTGAGGGGGACAGGCTGTGTTTGAGTGAGGCGAAATGGAGAACATGAGGGGAGAAAAAGAGACAGAGAGAAATAAGGAGGGTCATCTGTGGTAAGGCAACAGAAGGGCTTTAATTAGGTCTGGAGGATGGAAGCCCCATGTCTCCACCTCAGGACACACAAACCATATCGATACGTCTGTGAAGGCTACAGCTTTTTTCTCTCGTCCCGTGTGTGTGTGTGTGTGTGTTGCTGTTTTGGCAGCACCTCAACCTTGGCCATGCTCCAATGGGAGAGAGAATCTCTGGATGATGCTTTCTCTGTCAACTCATTACGACTGAGGCACCTGGTCTGCTGCACCCAAGGGGGCTAAGCTGTTTTACTGCTCCATAGTTCACTTTCTAGTTTCATTTTCTTTGCTCTCTCTGTAAACTTTTTGCTTTTTTTTCTGTCTTTATTTGTTGTTCTTCCTAACAGTTCTCTACCTTGCCTCGAGGCTTTTCACTTCAGTTTACTTTTCGACAGCAAACTTTGTTGGTTTTCAAGCCTTCCACCCTGGTATTGACTTGTTAGGACACTTGCTATATTCAGAGATTGTGTATGGAAAAAGTCACCTCAACGTGGTGACTCAGGAGTAAGTAAGCAGCAGCGACACTAGTGATGTTGACATATTCCATGATAATGTGCACCATTGAGGACCGTTGTGACAATGCTGAATTGTACCAGGAAGCACCGATGGACGGTCTGTCGCTGAGCCCCATATTTTCAGGGCCGAGGTGCTGGTCTCCACCTTAAACGAAGCCTTGATTATGCATCTACGCACTGTCTGGCTCAAACATTGCAGCATAGTAAACAACAAAGACACGTACCACGTGTGAAAGTCCAGACCATTTTGCTGTTGATGCACATGTGAGATTTTTCTCTGTTTTCTAAGCGAATAAGCATTTTCAAATTGCTTGTGTTTATTTTTGACGTAGCCCTACTGATCCCCGGAGGTTTCTTGTTCTCAAAAAGTCGCCAACAGTGCAAGTGAGGAGAGAGAGAGACACACAGTGCATGTGAGGCAGAGAGAGACAGAGCGTAACACTAGGCTGCCCTGCAGAGCTGATCGGTCTTCCTGAAACTGATGCAGCTTTAATACTGTAATTGAGGTATCGTGGCCCTGCTTGCAACAAAACTAAAAGTCTTAAAACTTTAAAATCCAGGCTTGACTCGAGCCTTTGCGTCGGTTTAGGATTAGAAATGCGAATGCCCTGTGATTTTTGCCTGCAACAGTCTGTGGATGGCAGATGATGTGCCACCTCGTTGATTTAATCCGTCCTTAATGAATTTGCGTTAATTATTGCGATCGCGGCATCGTCATTTCCTGGTACAGAACATTGGATTGTTGGGAAGGCAATCTGCGAGTGGTTTGATGAGGTCTTTAGTCAACTTAATTTCATCTGGATTCTACCAGCTGTTCTGAATTGGATTCCTGTAATAGGAAAATGTGTTGGAGTCGAAGGCTTTGTTGTGTGTTCCATTGGCCCATTTATCCTGGAATAAGCAAGAATTTCAAGCACCGCAAGTGCCGATGTAATTGTTGGAATTTTTGTGTTAATTATTGTGATGGCAGCATCATCGCAGCTACCCTGGGGGTGCAGCGTTTCAGCCTTTCCCGAGATGAAAGACACGTTTTGAATTTATCTGCTGAAACAGGGGGTACAACAACAAGGGGACTTAGCCTGCCCCCCAGTCATGTCATTAATACAGAAACATTTGAGTTTTGGTCTTAATTTTCTTGACATGGACATGCTGCAGTTTGTGGAGCTTTTAGTGACTTGGCGATCTGTGAGGTTTTTTTTTTTCACTCTCTGGCACAAAAACACAGTGACAGCTGCTGTCTCTGCTCCAAACCTCAGCAGGGAACGTGCGGCATCCCTCCCTAGCTAAAACTGTCACTACAGGCTGCGGTCCAACAACATGGCCTCCCTCCCTTCCTTACTTAATAGCCATTCACTCTGCTTACAACCATTTCAACTGAGCTGTAAAAATGGCCCGAACACGACCGTAAAGGTGGCTTAAAGAGAGAGACTGAGGCTCATCACGTTGTACTCCCAGCAGTAACTACGGTGTGGTAGGAAACACGGCGCCATCAAACACGTTCTGAATAGATACATACTGATGGCGTTTAATTCTTTGGCCCCAATGTGATTCGCCATGACTATGATTATTTATGGAATGATGGGATGTCTCCGAATGCTTCATTTTCACCACACTTCCATTCGATTAAAACAACCTTTTTTTTACAAATAGGTCTATGGAAACCTAATTACACACTATTAGCACAGTGCAAAGAATATAGGATTTCAATCTAGAAGTATATTTTAATCAGGAACATGTTTAACCCCTTGAAATACTGCTAAATTAATTTATAATTGAGTCCACCATAAGAAAAAATGTTCAGGGTCATTTGAAGGACCCCGGATGAATTTAATGGCTTTTTGCATTAATATTTCAGTGGCTCACATAGAAAAGGCATAAAAATCTAATCATATCTAATGCGATTAAAAAAAATAAAATAAATAAAAATCCCACAATCTAGCAACACTTTTTTTCAATTAATTATAATGAGTTAATTATTGAAAATGACCCGTCACACTACCGATCGGACAGCATTCACAACACCTTCTGCCAGCATTTACACCGTACATTTCCATGCTACTTCATTGTATGGTATGACATATGCAGACATTGAGATTGATTTTCTTTTTTGCGTTACTGCTTCACTATGATTTATTATTAGCATAGTAGAGAGATAGACGGGAAGAAGAGAGGGGATGACATGCAGCAAAGGACACGGGTTGAAACGGAACCTGCACCACTACCATCTGTGGCGTACGCCACACCAGGTGAGCCGCTGAGGCGCCCTGAAATTATAGATTAATCCAAAGTACAAATGGGTCCAGAAGGTTTAACTGCACAGTGACCCAGCCATAAAACTTTTGAAGTGGCTTGTTATAAGAATGGATTATAAGCAGAACATGTGTTCATTTGTACAGCCGCTTCAGCCAGACATTCTCAATCTTTTTACACGTCTAGCTCCCTCCGTTAAACATTTATTTATCCCTGCATCTCTCCTTCCCTCCCCATCCCAGCACCCCCTGCAGTCTTTTATCAGGATGAAAAATACTGTGAGAATTGTTACCTGCTGTGCGCAAGACACACTGACAGTCCCTCCATCTTTCAACATCTTCCCCGTTTATACGCCGTTCCTCCTTTTGCCTTTTTTTTTTTAAGCAGTGTACACACATTGCAGAGAGAGGGAAAGAAAGACAGGCAGCAGATCGATGTGAAAGGCAGATGCACAGAGGGAGATAAAGTGGAAAGAAGGCAATGCTTGCCGTTGGGAGGAACCTCCGGCTCCATTGCAGATCTGAACTTTGAAACCCCTTAGCCCCAATTGTACATGTACACCTGAAATCAATAAACACAAGATTTGTAACAATGAGCCAACAGTGACGGCACTGAAAAATATTTTAAGTCTCAATCTTTCGCTGGTGTATTTCCATTTATCAAAGTAATCAAGGAATAAACTCTTACTAATCTGGATGTCAGAGTTTGAACTTGAATCTCTCTGACGTGAGTAGTTTAAGTGCTCTGGAGATCTGCTCCATGATATGAATTTGTCTGCACTAGTGCGGAAGGATTTTAAATGTCACGTTGCAGAAAATGTAACACTCTTCTGATGAATAAGCTGCTTACCGCTAAAGAATACCAGAAACTGCCTGATCACACTTTCTCTGTCAAAAGTATTCACCCCAAGTTTCCTTCTTTTATTGTCTTACAACACTGACCACAATGGATTTAAATTGGCTTTTTTTTTGACACAGATCAACAAAAAAAGACTCATACATGTCAAAGTGAAAACAGATGTCTGCACTGTGACCTGAATTAAACCTCGAGCTGTGCAGAAAACACGCGTCGGCCTGCTTTGGTATGGGAGGAGTTGCCATGGAGAAACGCCAAACCAATAGACAGACCGATCGATAGAAATATACTTTATCGACCACGTGAGAAAAAATAAAAACCAGAGCAGAGTTGCAATGTATTCAATCTGATAAATGTATCACAAATGGCATTACGTCGTGCAATTTAAGAAAGTCGGACTGCACAGCACAAAATGGCCACGTATCGTAAATGCAGCAGGGTATGATGGAGTATGCATGGTCGGTAGATATGGTAGTGCGGCAGTGTCTGTACCTGTCACACACAGATGTGCTGTGGTGAATGGTAGGATTTATTACCTCCAGGAGAAGGTTGTATGCACCGATCGTAAAATAAGAGGTTTAACACGACAGAGCTGCTTAGTGCTGCTGCACCCCTACGACGCAAGCGTGCACGGGCTGTGCCGTTTGCGTCCTGTGTGAAACCGTATTTCCCGACCTCCACTATTTACCACCATTACCAGTTATTTGGACAGATAAAACACCATCTGTTCATTCTTGGTTTTTAATGCGTCTTATCTCAACAAGATCAGGAACCAGGTCGAGGGTTTTCTCCTGTGAGCAGCCGGCTTAATTTGGTTTTTGGTATGCTCAGTCACACTTTAGTCTCACGGGGTGACAGACTGAAACGGAGATGTGTAAGCTCCACATTGCCCACTCAGTATCTATGATTTGTCACGGTATTCATTTTGAGCAACTGACAATGGTAAATTGCAGTGCTCGGTGTGATAAAGCCCGTGTTGAAAATGAAACGGAATTAGATTAAATTTAATACAGGGAGCGAGGATAGAGTGAAAAAAACAAGAAATACATTCAGGGTACGGCGATTGACCCCCTAAATTGGTACTTGGGTACATTTCTCTTACTGGTAAAGTACCAATATATCAGAATGGCTTGTGGGGAAATCTGAATGAAAGGTAATTTGAAGGAAAGTTAAAAATGCTACTTACTATAATGAATATATATATATTCTTTCAACATCTACTACAATTATTTTCTACATATTATACCCAATTAATAACTAATTACTATGTTAAAAGGCCCATTACATTTCGTACAAGTCCTTTAAATAACCCTGGACTAGTTGCCATAAAGTGTAAATGCCTCTGCCAGTGTTTATGGTGTTTTAATTTCACTTGTCTAAGTATTTGACTCATTATCATTGTGGTACTTTCCCACTTTTTCATCATGAAAAATTCATCATTTTCCATCCCAGCGGAGTGTTGACTAAAGGATCTGTCTGGGTATCAACCCGCTCAGCTCTCCAGATTGTGTGCATACTTGTTATTTAGCCTTACTAGGAATTTTTTTTTTACATTTTTTTTTTTTTTTTTTACAGCATTAGTGGAGGCTTAGACATCATGGTGTAGTAAACACTGACAAAATGGAAGCTGGAGTACAATGTGGCCCTGAAAGACAACAAAAGGAAAGCCAAAGTTCTGCAAGACCCTTTTCGCAGTCCGTCTATATTCAAGTGATTGAGTGTGGTATTAGAAAAACAAAACTTTAGCAAGCAGCAACTTCCAGTACAGTTAATGAACATTTGCACACAAGCAAGTGTTGTGTTAAACTGCAAACCACAGACTAATCCCAATTTTGGACTTTAAATTAGACAGATTGTCTTTTGAGACCACATTAACTGCTATGAACAGAATATCCTCTGTGTTAATTGGAGCTAAGCACACTCCCAATTATAAAATAATTCTTCTTGGTGACAAGGGATAGTGTGTGATAAACAAAGAAATCTCAGTCAATTTTTAATTTTATTCAAACTGGTGTGATGTGTGTTAGTTTCAAATCCAAAGAGGGATTAATAGTAAGGCACGTTACAGCAGATGGATGCGATGGGACAGATCATCAGTGATCTCCTCCTCCTGAGGTCATTGGGAGTTGCTAAGGTGACCCAGCCCGAGCTCATCTCCGACCTTCGTCCCCGCAACATTGGTCCACGAACCATCGCTCTTGATACAGATTTGTCTTGAGGCTCTTAATTGAGTACTCAATTTAAAAAAACAATCAATGTAAATGACACCTAATTATTAACCAAATTGGCAAATGCAAACACAGTACCTTACATTAGCATCAAGTTATTTTATACTAGGGCTGTCAAACGCCATTTTTTTTAAATCGTGATTAATCACAAGATTTGTGTAATTATTGCATTTTTATACGCTCAAATTTTACCTAATGATTTTTTTTTTTTTGCTATTAAGAGAAATGTTTCTACCACCACAGTAGAAAGAATAGGGCTGAGCAGGGCATGCAACAAAACACACAGGCCGGAATCGAACCCTCGCAGCTTTCTTATGTGGTACGCGCTTTAACTGGCGAGCCACCGGGCCACCCCGTACGTATGTGGATATGACCTAATCGAAAAAAATTGAAAGAATCAGTGCAAAAAACTGAATTTCAAAATGGTCCATCGTGACAAGGATGGGGTGGCAGCGAGCCCAGTAATGCTCAATCGTCCATTGTTCTAGAAGTACACTGCATTCTTCCCTTTGTACATTTAGTCCACGTAGTCCCAGGGTTGTGCCAGAGCCACATAAGAAACGGATCATATCGGATTTCTTTTCAACAGACTGACTGTTTCTCTGCTTTAACAGGTGCGATGTATGTTCCAGAGGACCTATGGGGAGGTGGTGACGCTGTGTCCTCCAGGAGACGAGGACAGGAGGAACTTCTTCTCCAACCTGCTCCTGATCCAGGCAGCCAGAGCTCCATCACGCCTCAGAAACACAGGTACCAACAGCCTCTTATCCTGTGTGTGCACACATAAGGGATCAGAGGGGCACAGCTCATCTTTACTGTCATTCATCGAGGACAATGTTCTTTTCTCTCTGGCTGCATTCACAGTCTCAGCCAGAATTCTCTTTGGATTCAATGTAGGGCAGAAGGAGCAGATGTTACTTGATTGATTTGGTGGAAACCTCAGTATCCCATCGTAGCTGGAGATTTTTATTTGCCTTTTGCTTTAAGCATTGAGGTTGGCATGTTTGATTCAGGCTCAGTCTAATTTCGCTTCATATTGAGAGTAGAAACCTGCCAATTTAAGCGACTAAAGAGAAGTGCAAGATCCTCCCAGTGTGAGTCCCTTATTTTCCTTGACTCCTCTACCCTCGGCTGCATCAAAACTTCACGTGACCCCACTTCCCCTTCACCCCTCTTATCTAT
>OMNV01011745.1:31878-48571 GCA_900303265.1 Brotula barbata | reverse complement strand
TCCCCCCCCCCATTCCCATTACCCCAGTCCCAGTCCTTTACTAAGCCATCTATTCCAGTCCAGCGTGAGAGAACTGGCCATGCAGGCTTTCAAATGGAAATGGTGCCAGTGTTGATCTGCAGATTCCTCATTGATGCGAAGCAGGGGTTCTCCGCTTTGCTCGCCCGGTGCTCTTCAGGGGTTCCTGTTTGAATAAGACAGCAGTCCGACTTCCAGCAGAGAGGCAAGCAGGAAAGCAGGGAGAGGAATTGCTACGAGAGGACCCAGCCGCTATTAGCCATAATTAGAATCAGGGTTTGGATTGCAGCGCCTAACGATGCCGGCAGATGCCTTGGGCTAGGCCTGGCGCCCGGGGAGAAGAGGAGAGGATATGTGCTTGCTTTGCTTCATCACTCTGTCATTGGCCAGAGGCTTTCCCTTAGTGTATTTTAAGAACTATGTTTGTGGAGGAGCATAGCTGTATTATTTTTCTTCAGCTGCAAAAATCTAGAATTTTTATTTACTTCCTGGGGTATAGAAATGTTTGTAGTGGCTTGTTTTTTGACAGAACGTGTTCTCAATGTTGTCCAAAGGAAAAGGTCACAGGTTGGGTTTAAATCTTGGCTGTCTTCTTCACCTCCATCCAGTGCTGGTAGTTGAACATTTTCTGCATAGTTGGTAGTGTGAAGTGATTTCACCCTCAACTGGGACTTTTGTGTTTTGTTGTTTTGCTTTGGGCGAACACAGAGAGCCTTTACATCTGTCTCTCAATCTTTCTCTGCTTTGTGGTGTTGACTGTAGATGAGGATCTTTTCAGAACTTGAGTCAGCCGTGGCCTCAGCTTTTGCTCACCTTCTTTGCTTTCTCACTCAGAGAGGTGTGAAGAGGTGCTTACAGTGGCGGAGGCTCTGGGCCCCAGAGTGCTGTCAGCTGAAGAACAGCGCCGCCTGGCCGAGCAAGAGGAGAACACGCTGCGGGAGCTCCGGCTCTTTCTCAGGGATGTAACCAAGCGTTTGGCCACTGACAAGCGTTTCAACATCTTCAGCAAGCCAGTGGACATTGAGGAGGTAATTAGAATTGACTAAATTGAGATTTGGGTTCTTGCAGACACAAGGAGGCACCCAGAGAATGCACACAGCTATGACTGTCACTTAGGAATTACATTTTATAGGTTATTGGCTAAATCATAACCATCCCCCTGCATGCCTGGTTCCAAAGTTATTGATACAATTTCACTCTCGTTTTTATATTGTCACTATCAGACCCACTGATATTACTTTTCCGCACAACTAGTCAAAGTTTGGTCACAATAAAGTCATTCATTCGTGAGATGTAGCACTTTTTGAAGAATGAGCCTTGCCCACTCAACATTGGCAGCTTAAAAAAAAACAAAAAACAAAGGACTCTTTGCCCAGCGTCTTCCAAACTGTTTTGGAAAGGATTCATAATGGCAGAAAATCTAGTGTGGCACAAATATGCCCAGATGGAATGAGTGATGGGAATAATAGAGCCAACAAATACAGGGGAACTTTTTTGCGACCTACAGTTCAAAAGTTAAAGGCCAAAAATGTAAAGGTTGATATTGCGGCGTGACCCTTAGGCAAATAGTACTAAAATTAAAGAGATCCTTTCCTGGATCATGTCCAAACTCTCCAAGTTTCATTGAAGATTGTCAATCCGTTTTACCTCTGCCAAGGAGTTTTTTTTTTTTTTTTTGGCAGCTTTGATGAGTTCTACCATTGACATAATATACTGCACACGAAACTGAAATACTGTTTGCACATTCTTCTTGTCCTTTGTGTGTTTGTGTGTGTGTGTGTGTGACAGGTGTCTGACTACCTGGAAGTAATTCGGCAGCCCATGGACCTGTCCACAGTCATGACAAAGATAGACACTCACAAGTACCTAACAGCCAAGGATTTCCTCGCAGACATTGACCTCATCTGCAGCAACGCATTAGAATACAATCCAGACAAGGATCCTGGAGGTAAGGAGGAAAAAATCACACTGACACTTAACTTCGGTTGTGTACCTTGACATTCTTTGGGTGAGGCTTGAACCAGGCCTGAAGGTTTTGTCTCAACCCAGCCTAGTAATGCACCAGTCTTGTCCGTGTTCATCTTAGTGTGACATACGCTCTAATATTTTCTTTACAAATCTGAAGCAAGCCAGGGATATTCATTTTCATCTCCGGTCCAACAACGGATTAGAGTTTTCAAACTATTATAACCCATAAGCAACTGTAATCCGGCCATTTCATAATATTACAATCAAAACTCTGTCAATAGAAAAATCTCTTAATCTTTTATGCTTAAAATGATTAAAATGACTTCATTCGTCGTTAGCCGTCAACGTCAATATTTTTTATGGTTTCAAAAGTGAAAGCTCCAGTATTAGAGAACCAAAACACACTCTCGCTTGCGTCCATACCGCCGTGGGGTAGTATTACACTTTTACTGTATACGGTGCTGATCTGACCGTCTGAGCTGAACCCCACGTGTAATTCTGAGCTGCGGCCTGATGCGCGTCTTAGAGATGATGTCCACATCCTGCCCAGCTCGGTGTGAACAGCTGGGCAGGGCTGTGGATTCATCCAGTTCAGACACATAAGGAATATCTCATATTTTAATCGATGTTAGCACCTATGGGCGGCGTGGCTTAGGTGGTAGGGTGGTCGCCTAGTGATCGAAGGGTGGCCGTTTCGATGCCCGTCCATGTCGAAGGTCCCTGAGCAAGACCCTAACTCTGAATTTCTCCCGACAAGCAAGTGGGCCTTGCATTGTTACCTCAGCTGTCAGTGTGTGAATGGGTGAATGAGAGGCAAACATTGCTGTTGATAAAAGCGCTATATAAATGCACTCCATTTACCATTTACCCAGAGACCATTGATCTGTAGATTATTCATTCAGATATAACACCTATGTATGAATGATGGAATCCAATGGCCTGTTAGCATCAGCCTATCCAAATAAGTATGAGCACATACCAAACAATTCTGTTGCAACAAATACTTTCTGATCCATTAGGGTGTCGCTGTGCAAATTATAAATAATTGGATATAACACTCTGTGATGCAATTAATAAAAAGGGCTTGCACGCAGCACAATTAGTCATTTCAGAAAAGCTTCCTTCAAGTTGGATCTCCAAATAACAAAGTGCACACAGTCCCACTGGAAATTGCATTGCCACGGTGTAATTCATGCTCTGTAGCTCTGCATATGCATGAAAATTTAATTGTCCCTTGTCTTGCGATTTAAACCCTTTTTTTTCTACCTTTCTGCCTTTTTTGTGTTTTGTTTTTTACAGCCTTTTCTACAGCCAAATGTGAGTTCTTACTGAGTGTCGATGTACGCATATATACACACACGCACACACATACGCACTCGGGCAAACAGAGATGTCCGTTGCTCATAATAGCTTTCAAATTAATGGGATGTATGTGTAATGTATGTAATGTTGAAACCGGGCACAGTCTTGCTTGCATGACAGGGACTGGAGTATGTGATGAGATGAGACATACGTGTATGTATTCCCAGTTCTTTAAATATTCATCTCTGGTAAAAATTAACATGGGGAAAAAAAGGGGGGGGAACTGGAAGAGCTTGTGGAGCAGAAGCGAAAGGCTGTCTACCAAATCAAACACTAAACAGCAATATTATGACGTTAATTAAAGGCTGAATACAGCACGTCTGCCTCAGATAACCTCTTTCATTCATCAATATATCAGTTTTATTTCCCTCCATGTATGTTTAGGCTCCACACTTCCCTCCATGGGATCTAGCCGGTACTAATGGGAAGCAATTCTCAGCCAGCCCAAATGAATAAATCACATCTTCGTCTTTGCAGGTGGGGGTCTGGGTCATTTGTTGGAATGTAGGGTCTACAAATGATACACTAAAGGGGGAAAATGCAATTAGGCAGATTAATAAAGAAGAGTAACGGAGCCTCTTGCCTGCTCATCTAGTCCGTGGCTCTGGGAATATGGCCCAGGCGTTGTACAATTACACTGCTGGGGAAGTTCTACAGCAGCTCACAAAGTGCTGGGAAATAACCTCATTATCCCTGAGTGGGCTGTTTCTCCCTCTCCTCCTTCCTCTCCTTTCTTTTCTCTCACCGTCTCCATTGCCTTTCGTGTGTTTCTCTCCCCACCTTCCCAAATAATCTTTGTATTATATGAGAAAAAGACATCTGTCTGTGCTGTACTGTGTGGCTTAATTTCCACTAGGGAAATAATAGTCTTTGTACTAAAAGTGTGTTTTTTTTTTTTTGTTTTTTTTGGGGGAGATCAGGCAGGGCCTCTGTTAGCAACCAATCAACGCAGGACATCAAGCTAGTAGGTCGTACAGTAGGTCCTAGTTAAGATGCCCGTTAAAGTGCACATCCAAAAACAGAAACATTTTGGGACTGCTCATTTTTATAAATGTGAATGATTCGATTGTCGAATATTGGCCCACATTTGTTGTTGTATAAAAATAAAAAAGTGTAAATCACTGCTTGTGCCATTTCAACAGAGACGAGATGAAAACACGGTTAAACGTAAAACAAACCTCCGTTTCGCTCACACGTAGGTATGTTTACAGTCTACGAAATCTACTTTTTCTTCAGTCAAAACAAGCAGCGTTTTAGAGTGACCAACTTGTTCTTAAGTGCCCACGGCGGAGCGCCAGGATTACCGTAATAACCCCAGTTTGCCGCAGGCAAGCTACCGCTCCATGATTTGGAGCTCTTCTCAGTCCTCACACTGTAATATTTGGATATAAATCCATACTTCTTGTGATTTAATATTCACATGCAACCGCAATCCTCCGCAGCTTCGCCCGAACTGTTTACCGTTCTGCCTGCAGAAATGAGGGACACCATGTTTACTGTGGCTATGGTTTAACTTTCCTCTTCAACTTGGTCCCTCATTGGATGCAGGACTCAGGGAAAGAGGGGCTTTTATTGATGTTGTGGTTTAAGGGAAGAGAGGCATCGAGTAGCACCCGCTGCCGACCGTCTGTGTGTGTGTACATTTGCTGAATTTGCAGACATTTGGCGAAGAGATTTCTTTAATAGCCAAACTCTGCTTCCAAACATGTATGATTTCTACTGAGGCTGTTAGAAAATACTCCAGTCTGTTTCCTCACAGTGTCAGTGGCATGCAGTGGGCTTGTTTGTGCTTGTTTGTACTTTGCACAAACAACAGCTCTCTACTTAGAACTTTGATAATGAAAAAAGAACAGCGATAACAGACAATAAAATAAATCCACGTCATCGTGTGGACACAATGCGTAAATAAGAACCGTGCCCTTGAACGTACAAGCACATATAGGGCCACAGGAAAAACTATGGATTTGTATCTCGTGACAAAGGTACTTCATTTCTGTCTCTCTTCCGTTCACAGACAAAGTGATCAGGCACAGAGCATGCAGTCTGAAGGACACGGCCCACGCTATATTCGCTGCCGAGCTGGACCCAGAGTTCGACCGCATGTGCGAAGAGATCAAGGAGGCTCGTAGGAAGAGGGGTAAGGACATCGGTTCAGCGAATCAGCGTAAAACTGACTGAGGAATTGTTTTTCACACCGTCGTGGAGTGTAACATAACAGATTTATTATTTTCTGAAATGTGAACTAGCTGCCCATCTGTTGGACAACAATATAAAACAGAAATATCCGTATCCATTATCCGCTCTAAACGTGCAGTTGAAAACCAACATGGTTTAATTCATTTAAATTGAATAGTTTTTGTGAAAATGCGAAGTCTCAAACTTAAACTAATGGGCAATTTTTGCGACTGCCTGAGTATGTCTTACTTTATCGACTCCCTTTTTATGAGGTGGTTTGCTTTGTTACAGTTCTTATACAGCAATATTGTAAAACAAAGGATCACATCCAAGTCATTAACGTACAATTACTGTCTCAAAGGGCAAACGGTTCCCAACCCAGTCCAAAACTCTTTAGGAAGACAAGGAAAAACTCCTTAAAACCCTTTACATGCAAGGAAAAAAAGCAGTGGTTCAAGGCTAGGCTTGAGTAAAAGTACAGATGTCACATTTAAAAAATGACTTGGTTACAAGTAAACCCATCAGAAAATGCAACTAAGCAGCTAACTTGTTAAATTCAAGTAACAAAAGTATTTTTTTGGTTCACTGTGACTTCTTGTGTGTTGAAAGTAAAAGTAAAATAATTTCTGGTTATTTCTACCTCATGATGGTCTGAAGATGAACTAAATGATAATCCTGTCCAACCCTCCACGCGTCTTTAAAGATAAACATGAAGCAGATCTTCACTTGAATGAAGCTTTTCAAACGTCAATTTAAACTTTGGAGGACACCTTCAATGAGTTGGGCTTTATGTAGAGTTCACCTTTATTTATTTAGACCTCAAACTGAAGAGACTCATCTCAGCGTACAGATGTTGGGTTTTTACCAACAACACAATCAAACCGTTTGTTCTCAGTCTGCAGATTGAAAACATTAACAATTTGACATTTTCACTAACAAACCCTCTTGAACTAAAAGTAGTGAAGTGTAGATTTTCCTTGATATGTGGTAGATATGTAATGTCAAGAAGCAAAAGTAATATTCCACTAAAGCACAAAGTCTCCTTAAGCATACTTTGTGTACTTATGTAGTGAAGTATATGCACTTCCTTTGACACCACAGGAAAAAATGGAAGAAACCGCAAGAGAGGCAATTCAAAGAGAGATTAGCTTTTCTCAAACGGCCAGGTGTACTGTAGGACTCATAGGTGGGAGGAGAAAATAAATACAAAATGACAGGAGAGTTAATCACACAGAGATATGAGATAAATACAATAGTGAGAGAAAGAGAGAGACAAATAGTTCATCTGTATGAAAGCAAAACGTGAGCATCATTTTTCGTTCTAATTCATGTTGGAAGGCATTAATTCTCCAGCATAATGAGACCAGGCCATACCAAGCAGCTGTGCCGGGCTTGTTGTCTCTCCTACTTGAATCGATGAATTCGAAGAAGAGAAGCCTACTTGTAGTGAAGAGCCTGTAAGGAGTCCACTAGTACGCACTGGACGGAGCAGACATGGTTTTTAGTGCAGGCTATGTGGCACAGAGAGCTGTGATGCCCGAGGCCCTGTACCGTCTGTAGTGTTTGTCTGCCCGGCGCTCTGCATCTGTACGCTCACCAAACAGCCTCAAGCAGTGCTGAGTGGACATGTGGGTAAATCTGGCTTCAGCTCATGCACATAAATGTACACACTCACACACACCGCTGTATGCAGCCGACTGGCACAGTTAAGCTTCAAAGTGTTCGATTTTATGTACCTTATCAAATATTGAGCACCAAGGCATGTAATTATAATGCAACACTCAGTAAATTGCCCGATGAATGTCCCGACTGAGCTGTTAGACAATTTTTGGCATGTCAGAATTTGGTCGTATGGTTCAATTTGATTGTGATGGAGTCAAAAAACCCAAAGACCCAAAGGACTCAAATAGGCTTCTCCTGAGCTAAACAATGCACATATACGTTCTAATGTATATACATTAGAAATATTAAGAAAACGTTTTCCAGTGTGTTTTGATCACTTTCAGTCCCCGCCTAAATCAAGACAGCGACAGGCATTTCTGTGCCGTATGTTTGAGACTGTCCCAGATAATTGCTCCAGAAGCTTTCCAAAAAAAAAAAAAAAATCGATCTCTCCATCTCCCAGCCTGATATCTCCAAATTCATCGCTCAGCTTCTCTGTGAGTCTGTGCAGTGCAAACATCCCAGCAACACCCTAGTGGTTATAACAACAAACACGCTGGTGCAAAGAGAAACGGGGAAAAATACACACACCATATTGTCCATGTCTTCACACCTGTCTACAGATCTCTGTTTGCTTTCTGCCTTTTTCCTGCTGTCTCCGTGCACAATATTATGGCACCTCGAAGAGCTATTTTCTTCCTCTACGTGATGGCTGCCATATAGGTTTGAAAATTTCTCACTTCTATTGAGCGACAGAAGTGATCTGTCTTTAAATTGACATGAAGCGGGATTGACAAATTGCTAAAAAATAAGTTCTAATTTAGTATTGAAAAGTTTTAAATCCTTCTTTTGAAAGTCTCCGGAACACCTCTGAGTTTGTCTTAGATTTCATTCCCGCGTGGCATAAAAAAAGGTCTTGAAGTCTTCGTTCAAACTTTCCCTGCTAACTGACGAGAAGAGAACATACATTTAACGAAATATGGATGTAGGATGAATGATACTTTTTACGCTCCGTACTTGGCCTCAAGTTAAAAAGACTGCAAACTACTAAGCGCTCCCCATCTTCCTGAATGGCCAAACTATAAAGTTGCAGTGAGAAAACACAAAATGTGCCCCATTAATTTCTTACCAAGCCAAGGAGGCCTGACCCTTCCATGTCAGCAAGGTGGAGGGAGTAGCTTCAATGGTCTTTTTTTTTTTTTTGGCTTGCTTGTTCAGTATGCTAAATGAATATTGCAGCAGCAGGATTCAAGCGGCTGAGTGAAGGAATATATCTGAGTTTTTCATCTAGCAGTCAGGGTCCTGCTATAAAACTATCAATTGATCCATCTCTGTGTGATAACCAGCAGCAGCAGCTTTAAAACCCCCCACTGTATGTCTGGGAGTATTTCTTACACCGGTGACAGGATGAAAGGATCTCAGATAAATTATCCCAACATTTAGACTCACTTTGTAATACTGGAAATTCATTCCGAGTTTGAGGCGCGGCTTCATCCCAATTATGTTTTTGATTCCCCGTCACACTCGAGCTCTCGGGGACTTGTAGCCGTTGAGAATTGGACGGCAAAGACACAGATGTACATATTTCTTTAAGAGAACAAGCTCACATTCAGCACGGTCCTCAGTGGCAGCTGTGAATAATAGCTCGGTAGTTCTGCTTGAATATTTCTGTTAACTGATGTGTGCCGGCGCATCCCTCAGCACCATCAAGACCCTGGTGGCCGTCTTTGTCTGTCAGCTCATATTTTTAGCTCATTATCTGCCAGCTCCTTCCTGTACACACTTTCTTTCGCCAGCAGCACATTTCAAAAGTGTTTTTCCTCGCAACACGCCGAAACACTCGGTTCGCTGCGGTGTCCGGTGTCATTGTAGGTAATTCAGGCGGTGTGCGGGGTGACACCCCCCCACCTTCACCTTGAAACTGAGCTGTTTTGACTGTTTGTTTACCTGTTTATCGTTGTACGGAGCGTGAAAAGACACAGAGCTGCTGTTTGCAAATACGTTTACATGGCTCACACGTTGAGAAATTACAAGAAACAGATGCTACAAGCTTCCATCTCCGACAGCCCGCTTTCGATCCACCCTCCAATGTGAAAATTTAGCATAAACGCGTTTACATTCCGAGAGGACATGCATAAGGATTTTACACATCACACACCCGCATTTGCGACATCTCGCAAGTGTTTGTCATCCTCTAATTTTGGCCCATTCAATCTCTCCCCGTGGTGAGGACCAGCGCTTCATCGAGAACATGTTCTGTGAAAGACTACAAGTGGATACATTCTACCAAACACGATTTGAGTGATGACTCACAAAACTAAAAATGTTTTCAGGGATGCACAACAACATGCAAATGTAGACAAATGGTCCCTGGATGGAGGAGCTATGGTGCGGCTAAGATAGCTGTTACGACACTGTTGATAACAGTGTAATTACATGTCTGAGCTCTTTCCCCTATAAGTCACACCGCTCTTAACCACTTAAACTCTGAGGTCACCACCAGTGGGTCCATCTTCATTATTGTAATCCTAGTGAAAAGCTAAAAAGAATCAAATATATTGCATCTCCAGAATGGAGACAAATTTAAGGGAACAATTTTAATGATTTACTAATGTAACAAGCCTGTTTAATTGATCCAAAATCCTTTAAATAGTCCTCAGGGGTTTGCCTCAAAGTAGATGCAGTAATTTATCAGAGTGTAAGGGCCTAATGAATCTCAGAAAACATTGAAAGTACTTTAGTGCTGTCAAACTGTCACTGTTATAGTCTTGTATGATGTGCAGAAATTACACTGGCGTGAAAATGACGTCACCAGGGCAAGCCTAATGCTTATAGTTTCCCATACAGAGCATTGTTTGTTGTTGGTAACTGATCCTTTGTGGTGACTGCAGACTTCCAGATGCCAGCTCAGCCAACAGCAGCTCCGGGCACAGCGGCCACTAGAAAGCAGCAGGCCACAGGGGACGAAGCGGCCGGGAGCAGCACTCAGGGCGAAGCCACTGACAAACAATACACCACTAGTGAGTACTCCGACGTGCCTTTTCACACTGCATACACGTGGACAGTTTTTTTTACATACAACATGACAACTAAATGTGAGTTATTTAAGAAAAGGGAATCTCCGGGGTGGTCCCGTAATAGATATAATAGAATAGAAAATTCCCTCTCGTCTTCATTGACGCTGGCTTTTCAAAAGAAGCGAGCCGTCTCAGTCATATGCTGGAGCCATTCGGTGCATTCTGTGGGACAAGGTGGGTCTGTGGGCACATGACAGCACTACGCAATCTGTTGCCAAGACACGAACACACTCTCCACAAGCCAGCTGCTACTAAATAATTACTTGGGTAGACAAATTTTCAGCGAATGTATCCTGGGAAATGGTGAAATTGTCTAATCTTTTGAGAATCATCCATCTGATAAACATTCATTTTCCTTTTCTATAAACTACTTACACTTATTATTGGTTGGATTTGACCTGTGCTGAGATTGGTAAAAACTTGAGGGATTATGAGATTCTTAAGAATGCCTTTCTTGCGTGCTGTACTCAGTTGTCATCGGAGTAGTAATGTAAAAAGCTAATTAATTCAAACCCCTTTAAATAACCCTCAACTTTTTGCCCTAAACTATAGCTAAACTAATTCACTTTTGAGTTGTTGCTTTTAAACGTTTAAGAAAAAGGTTTAAAAATCAGCATATTGTAAATGTCGTCATTATATACTGCAATATTGTTTTGGGAGGTCTCAGCTAATTCCCACCGCTATAAAAGAGTGACTCAGTCCATAATGGGAAGCGATAGACTATGAACAGTGTGGGTATGGAAGGGTTAATCAAGCAATGCAGGTACAGCATCAACACACAGCAAGGGGATTCACAAAGACAACTGAAGCTAAGAAAACAGACCGCATCTGAAATCTGAAACACAAAAGCTATGAAAATCTCCGTCCCAGCAGCGAGCAGCTGTGCTGCGTCACCGCGGCGAGCTAGATGCATGCGATGACACACGCGCACACACACCTGTCTGCTCAGTACGCACACGCGCACATACATTTCTCAGCAGTCGAGGCTCAACGCAGCGGGTAGCCTCATTACCAAAGCTGTTCCCTCCTAACCATTCCGAACATGGCCACGCCACAGAGCAATTACACGCCCACCTGTGGCAAGCAGCAGGTGCCTGAGGGTGAAGGGAAGGCTGGGGATGGGCAGGGGGCAGCCTAACGAGGCCGTTACCTGACGAATCACATGTGAGCAGGTTGTACATGATGTAACTCCATCTGGACAAGATAAAGAGATTGAAGCAGGCACGAAACGCAGGCGCAGAGCTAAACGGGAGCCTTCTGAAACCACCACGAGACTTCGTTTCACATCAAGTTATTAAGTTAAAAACATCATTATTAAGATGGCAAACAGCCTTAAGATATGGGTGATAGAATTATGGTCTCTTGCATTTTATTTTCTGTTTGTGTTGGTAAGTGTAGTACAGCTAACCAGCACAAGGTGGTGCTTGTCTCTCATGAGTGCCTTCCTAATAGAAACCCTGCTGTGTAGGTAAACCATTCCTCCTCCTGCCTAGAAGGTCCCCCGTGAGAGATGAGAGGCTCTGTTGGCCACCATAAATACTGTAACACTCTGGGCAGGTCCAACTGTTATTTTTTTGCCAGGCTTGGCTGTAAATAAAGCAACTATAAGGTAGTTCAGGCTCAACTGTGCTTTAATCTGATCCTCATTTGAGTTTTGTTGTTTGTGGCATGTTGTTTTGCATTATAGTTGAGAGAGGGCAACTAAAGCAACCAAAAACTGAACGAGAGCAGGCAAAATGTAACACAAACGAAGGACATGAGTTTAGTTTGCATTTAAATATACATGATGTATTCACAACAAATTCATTAAACATTTTTTACATCATTATTTGTTAAAGAAGCAGACTGGCATTGCTTCCAGTATACAGCTGCACAGACCAGTGGGATACAAATAATACACAATCAGCATAACAAACCCAGATAAAGTGATGACAGAGTCCAGAGGTGAAGTGAAGAAGTGTCATAATTAAGAAAAAGCAGGCATGATGATGATCAGTGTAATTATATTATATTGTTAACTCGATCACATGTTGGGCTCCATAAATATTCAGCAGTTTTTTGACATTGACAGATATGTTGAAGATTATTTCATCCTCACCAAAGCGGTACCGCTCCATAAGGACTGCAAGAGGTTGTTGCCGATCGCACAATCCTCTTCAAATCTGGAATTCTCTTATTGTTAACATATCAATGTCTGTAGGTTGCCTGGTAAGGAATGAAGTGGCTTTGGCTGGGCAGAGTTCTTGAATTGACCACTCGAGATCGATTGAGATCTAATTCTGTTTACATGAAATAAACCTGCTCCAACCCGGTTGAGTTCAGAGTCATGTGGCCACAGATACAGGTTGTCTGTGAAGATCCATCCAGGTCATGACAGGTGAAATCTCGCCCAAGTATCCAAGTTCAGTTGCCCATTTTCATTTTAGTTACAACAATGGAAACACCTAGACTCAGTCAATACGTTTTATATCCACGTTTACATGTGATAAACGCTCTTTTTAAGCTCATGAATATGCCGTAACATGATCAAAATTGGCACAAATCTAAGTAAGCTTACTCCGAGAAACACACCTACACGAAGAGATTAGAAATGAATTTATTGAGGAACGTATATGTCGTAAGTGTGACGGACTCCTGATTGTGTGCATGTATGTGGCTCAATCATAGTTTTACCTTTAATTACAGCGAAAACCTGATTTATTGAGTGCATCTGACAATGCCGGCTTCACAAACGTGGGATTTACAGCGAGGGCGTTATCTTGGACTGTATTTGATCGGACAGGTGTGTGAAATGGCCACTCGGTGTATAAATTGAGTTACCCAAAGATTTCAACGTAGCGCCTGAAGAAGTAAGATATGGCATGCAACACAAAATACAGCCTTGGAAATGAGTGCAGACTCGAATGGAAACCACTGACGCCGTTTACAAAAACCGAACACTGTAAGCAATGCAAATCATCGTCACGTCATGGTGGTGCTGTTGTCGCCCGATGTACAGATCTCCACGCTAAGCCTGACAGCCGATCTGCTTGTATATTTAGCAGCAGTCTTTATCTATGATGCCAAATGTCACAGATGCGGACCATCAATTTAGCAGCTCCTGGGAGCGTCGTTATCAGCCTCCACCAGAGGCTTAATTAATTAGGCTAACTCAGGTGATTAATTTGTGACATCGGCAAGCAGTTCTCACCTGGAGCACCTCAGCGAGGCAGCTATCTGGGTCCAATTAGTCTAATTGATCACAGAGTTGGTCGTGTCTCCAGATATGACGCGACCTCATATCTGAAGAGACGTGCATCTGGTGGAGCAGATGCCAATTTCGTTGCGGTTAGCAAAGTGCTGAAATATTTGTGAAGCAGCACCCACTGCAACCAGGTGATTTGGAGTTATCGGCTTTCCCTTCCTCCTCTGTGCACGGTTAGGACAAATTGAAGGGCAAAGTAGTCCCAGATCCTTTACCTGCAGGGGGAAAGCCTACCAGGAGCTGTTTTGGTATCTGCTGTTCTATAGGTCGTTTATCTGGGCCATCCCCTCTCGCGCTCTCTCTCTCTCTCTCTCTCTCTCTCTCTCTGTCTCTCTCTCTGTTTCTCTCTCTCTTGTCTCTCTCTCTCTCTCTGTTTCTCTCTCTCTTGTCTCTCTCTCTCTCTCTCTCTGTTTCTCTCTCTGTCTGTCTCTCTCTCTGTCTCTTTCTCTCTGCCTCTCTCTCGCTCTCTCGCTCTCTCTCTCTATCTCTCTCTATCTATCTCTCTCTCTGTCTCTCTCTCTGTTTCTCTCTCTCTTGTCTCTCTCTCTCTCTGTTTCTCTCTCTGTCTCTCTCTCTGTCTCTTGTCTCTCTGTCTCTCTCTGTTTCTCTCTCTGTCTCTCTCTCTCGTCTCCCTCTCTCTCTCTGTCTCTCTCTCTGTTTCTCTCTTTCTCTCTGGCCGTCGCCCTGTCCCTTTTGCTTAAGAGTATTGCTCATAATATTCAGATGTCAAGAGGCAGTGGAATGGATGAGATGCATTATTGAGAATATTTTGGAATCGAGGGATATTTCTGAATCAGGTTTTAAAGTAGCGTCCACGCTGCTCGTTTAGTCAGGAACATTAAAGACGTGTGACCTCGCCTGAGTTAATGCATGTGAAAATGAGAAGAAGGATGCAGGTTTCCATTAGTGCGCATCACAGAGAGCCCTGTCATGGTTTTTCCGCTCCCCCATCATCGCTGCTCTTCGTTCTACCCTCACCCTCTCCTGACACCCCCTCCTGGGAATAGCAGAAAAACCCAAGTCCCATTACCTGGACCACAGACCTGGGTTCATTCGTGGGGCACCATAATTAAGATCTGGTTCATGTGCAGTGCGTTCCCTTCATTCATAATTAAGGCGCTTCAGCTTATCCATTCTTGTTTTTGCAGCCGACCAAGTCAGCTGCGTTTGAAGCCAGACAGAGCACATATAGAATATATAATCAGCTACATAGTGAACATTATGTTTATGTTTATTTTCTTTGCCATAAGTTTTTTTTTAAGTCATCTCCTGTTTTAACAAAAACAAATTTCCCCCTGTCTCTTACTTGACATGGTTTATCTGTAATTTTTTTTTTTCCAGTGCATGTTGACAAGGTTGTCCTCATCCGAGTGTTGAAATGTGTTAATGGAAGCAAAGAATTACAAGGCAGACACTGTATAATGTGTCCTCCACGTCAGTCAATAGCACGCCCAAGGCAACAACCATCAGGCTGTATTCGGGTAGACGGAACACCGCTGTGTCGTCTCTCTCGCCCTGCCTCACAATTCGCTGCACAGTAAACAGAAAGCACTCCCCTGCCTCCCAGCTGCCCGCCCCCTCCTCGTCAATGACAAGCCATCACCGAACCTTGATGGGCTTTTTGTAAGTAATATTAAAAACACCAGCTTATTTTACTGAAATTGTTACTGTATGAAAGGATGACCTGGATTTTTGTTTAGGACAAAAGGACAACCAGGCTCAAACTTGCTGTGATGGTCACGGTGCTTGTTGAAATAGGTTAATAGGAAGGCGCTTCTTTGTTAAAAGATAAAAAGTGCTGTTGAAGATTGTTTGCTTTGTGTTCTCTCCTCTTTGGTTCCCGAGGACATGGTACCTTATGCTGCTGACAAACTGAGAAGGTTTAACCTTGAATCGAGCCGATATATGGAGCGCCTTAATGTCAAAAAATGTATTTATTTTGAATTGTTAGACTTCTCCATACCTGCTAACAAAGGTAAAAACTTTTGAGTTGTTTTTATTCTGGCTGTATTATATTTAGTTTAAGGGGGCGGTGTAACGGGTAAGGTGATCGCTTAGTGATGGAAGGGTTGCCGGTTCGATTCCCTGCTCCTCCATGACGAAGATCCCTGAGCAAGACCCTAACCCTCAAATTCCCAGCAAGCAAGAAGGCCTTGCCTGGTTATCTCGGCTGTCAGTCTGTGAATGTGTGTATGAATGGGTGAATGTGAGGCAAAACATTGTAAATAGAAATGCAGTCCATTTGTCATCCACCAAGTCCAAATGCACATTCAGCAAATGAACGCGACCATAGACTATTAGATTCCTGCTTACTTGTAAAAGGCTCAGCCAAGAATCGTTTCCAGTAGAGATGTAAAAATTTGTGAAAATACCTACACGTCTACAAGCAACCTTTCATGACTTCCACTCAGTTGAAAACCAACCCAAAGATGTTATGGCTTTGTCAGTCCCCCTTACACGTCGTAAAAGTCACCAGGTCCTCTTTAAAATTGTTGGACCCTAATGTAGCATAGGTTTGTAGCATCCAAACAGGATGCTTTTATTTGGAACACTTATTTTTGATTAAACATTGTTTTTGGAGGCAGCAAACCTGCATCTCTTCGTCTCTTAATGGTCAATTTGAAAATCACAGAGTCGAGATTAAAAAGAAACTATCTTGCCTGAAATTGAAATGGTGTTTTTTTTTCTTATTAGTTTCCACCAATGGACACAGTCTCTTAAAGCTTCTGAGCGGCTCCACTGACACCCTGTGGTAGTCACTAATAAAATCCATGTAAAGCTCCGTGCCAGCAAGCTTAAGTGCATAAGCTGCCATTTTGTGGGCACAGATGTGCCTGGGATCACTGTGGTACCAAGCGTGAAATGAATGTAAAATCATCCATGATGCCTTTGCATCCATTTATTGTTTTGGGGTGCAAATGAACCGACATCAGCGCGAGCGTTTGTGGATTTATTCTCCGTCTCTGTGGGCTGTTGTTGCATGTTAAGAGCACACACACGTGGCAAGGTCGGGGGGGGCCGTCCTCTTAACAGGATTTTGTCAGTCTGTCCTTTTATTACTGTGCGGTGCACATAGTCATAGATATTATTGTAAACAGCTCACATTTCTGCCTGGTAGAAATGAGCCTGAGAGTTGTAGTGGAATGATTGATTGTTGCTCCTCATTGCCTTCTTGCATGCTCAATGA
>OMNV01011745.1:6339-31858 GCA_900303265.1 Brotula barbata | reverse complement strand
TGCATGCTCAATGACTGCAAGCTGTGTGGCCCAAGGGTGTTTGAAAGAACGGCGGTGGGGGGGGGCACACGAGTCTTAGTCTTTGAGTGCCGATACGAAGAGTTACAATGCTGACCACACCCAGTTATGATACACAGTATGAACATTGGCTTTTTTAGTGTTAAGGTTTACTGTTAAAAGGACATTTTAGGATTATGGCAAGGGTCTGTACTTACTGTTAATCGTCTTTTTTTTTATATTTTGGGGGAAGAAATCCATTAGTGAAAAATTCAAAAAGTGAACCAGAGGTGGTGTGAACACAATGTGTGTGTCCTAGTCTGGTATAATCCCAGGACCAAGGACAGGACAGGACAGAACATACAGTATTCTCTACAGGGGCTTAATGATGGAAATTACAGCAAAAATAAATTAATTTAATCGAAATAAAACACACAGATGTGTAGTCACACAGATGTGTAGTCACTAGGACTGTACATAAGCCTGTGTTTTGGATTTTTGTGATACATCAACACATTTATATTTCAGGATGATCACATCGTCCTCCACGATCTAACAAGCTAAATATTTCTGTACTTTTTTGTGAGCTTTATTTCCAGAAAGTACATGTATCATGCGGCCGTGGTCATTTTGGAAAAGTGTGTAGAGGATTCATGCGATCTATTGATGTAAAATTCCTTAGGCTATCGGAGGCATGATAGTGGCTTAGGCAAATCTCTGGGGTTAATGCGTGTCACCATAGTAACAATAGGTCTGTACAAGTCAAACTATGACGTGTGCATCTTTTCCGTTATGACAGGTTTAGTTTTTATCTGCATTATTCGAGCATTTTTCAAAAGGTGGAAATTAAAACGATGGAAGTTTAGTCATGGAGAATGAATGGAAATTAAATTGTCAAAAGACGTACAAACTCGGGAACAAAGCGCTATAATATTTATTTGTTTTGTCTTTTTTCTTGTGCAAACATTGTGATGCCTGATTGTATTGGGGAAAGTGTTCAAATGCGTCTGATAAATGGGGAAATCAGTCAGGTGTCTAGACATGCACGACTTGTCTGTTATTTAATTGTGTATTTTTGTTCATGGCCATTATAAATCACATTTAGAAGCATCTACTGGTGCAAAGTTGTTTTTGTTGTTTTTTCAGGCTGCCCGACCATCCAAATTTTACATGGATGTTTTGGATAAAGGGGTTCGTGTTTCTTCAGTTTCTGCTCAACGGGAAATATCAGCTGAACATCAAGACAAACAATACCGAAAATAATACCAGACCTCCTCTGCATTTACAGCCATTGTTTTTATAGCTGATTAGTCAACACGAGAGACGTTGAGTGCCAAGCAGCCTAAGAGAGGGACTATTTCCTCTCTCTCCCTGCTTGGATACGCTGTAATTGGCTGGAACAATTTCACAAATGTATACATTAGTGCTTGATTAGTCAAAATGACTTATGGATTGAGTTCCAGATCACGTTGAGTTGGTGTAGAGGGCTGAAATAAAATGCCTGATGGAAACTAAAGTGGTGTCTGTTTCCCAGGAAGATCTATTCATTATAAAGCAGCCACCTCGTGCACTTACTGTAGTTGGAATGCGGGTATCTCCTGAATATTGCTCAGGGAACCTAAATAAAATATTCGGTCGAGAAGCGCAGGCCCTGTTCGTATTGAAATACATTCACACTCAACCACACGAGCTCACGTCGCCGTGGAATCTTTAAAAGATGACATGGTTTTCATTAGACATCCGTAAGAGCAGGATCGGTTTCTAATTAGATTAAAATTACTCACGAAATCACATTCATCCAGGCTAAATGCCAGATCTCCATTAAGCTCGGAGATTACATCCATTTTCTGTGAACGTGGCTGCCCCTGCTCAGCTGAATGCACATTAAGGAATGTCACATGAGAGTGCAAGGCACAGAACTGTCACTTGTCTGCTCTCGAGTCCCAAAGTCCGATACGTAAAGATTCACTGTTATTCCTACGGATGTCTTTTCTGTGGCTCTACACCACTGATGGGTCCGGGGGAATGTGACACTAATGGCAGATCTGGCATAAGGTTTGTGTGGTCGTGAAAATGTGTTTTTTTTGTTTTTTTTATTCAGGCCTGGAAATATTTCAGATAAATATTGATATATTCCTAAGATTTTGGAAAAGACATGAACATTTTTAATTTTTAAAGTAATCTGGGCAAAGCAAGCCAGAAACCCATAAAAGAAAACATTTTTTTTCCCTCTTATTTTCTCAAAAGCTGCGCCCAGACAGTGCCGGTTGCCACGAGATTCATTCTTGTCTGATTGCTGATTTAGTCTGCATTTACTAAGGTAGTAAATGCAGAAACGTTGTTAGTAGTTTCAGGTTTGTAAGTCAAATGCCGTACAGAAACGCATCCACGCATTAAACTATTATTATTTAATGGCAGTATAGGCGGAGTCTGGTTGTTGAGTAAATGCATTTGGCAGCAGCGTACTCTGATTAAGATGTGTACATGTCTGAATAAATTGTTTTGCAGGGGCATAATCTTGGTCTGTACTCCGGAGTAAATATTCCTCAATGTGCCCCAATTTTAATCGCAATGATGAACTTTTGGAAACGCCACTGTATGACATTACTCGCAGTATAACAAACTCGGATAGGAATAGATACAGGCTGCACATTCACACCAAGTATATATATACGTGCACTTTAGAAGTTCAATGGAAAGTGGAAAGCATGTTAGCTCAAGCTGATGATGAGTTTAACAAGATAACAAGAGGTTAACAGAGGAAGATTCACCTCCATCTCTGAATAGCATTCCTTGAGACAGAGGGAAGGCTCCATCCGTTGGCTTCGGAGGCACTTGACAATTCAGAAATAAACCATAGAGGCAGATGATATATAAAATAAATGGAGTGGATTTCATCTTTAACATTGTTTCACTGGAGAGCATGAGAGAAAGGGAAAGTGAAAAATGATAGGGGGACATGACAGAGCGAAGTGACGGATTTTCTTCATTTCCAGAAGCAAGGATGGGATCATTTATTGATCTGGACATTTCATTAAGTGTCAGCACCATGTGTCACAACAGGTGACAAACCGCTGTCTTCCTTTCACCACCCAAAGACCCTGCAGCCCTGTGTCACGGGGACAAAACTTTTGACTGTTTGCCTTTTATCCTTTGCAGTGTGTTCACGTACCCACACCCGTACACACACAGTGCAGTCAGAAATGATCGGTTATATTACAGCTATACTAAATTTGTTTGTAAGTTTGTGTTTCTATGTTGCCGTTTGTGTTGTATGGAAAGAAGTTTGCTTTTCTTCGCTAAATAGCATAACTTGTTCTGCATAAATATGATATCTATGCAGTCGTCTCTGGGTGTTTGAATTAGAATGAATAACATCTAAACGATGTCAATGACACTGTGAGATCTCAGCCCTCACCTCAAGAAGATGTGCTTTGAATTTCCCATTTGCAATTTAGACAAACTTTAAAATCTGATGTGTCTCATCTCCCTCCGGCTTGACAATTATGTTAACTCATGGTATATTCTACCTTTTTTTTTTTTTTTTTACATGGAGAAGTTTAAGAATAAGTTTGTATCCGATGATATGGTGGGCAGTTGGTTTTATAAAAGCCCAGTCCTCTCAGATTTCACTTGGAAAGCAGGCACAGATGTGATAAGATACGTTCTTCACAATCTCTGCTGTATATATGTCAATAATGTTTGCATTACTTTGCATCGCCATCCTTATTTGTACACATCCTTATTTTATGTTTCTACTCTACACGAATACTATTTTATTTTTATTTCATTTTAATCCGCTGCTATCTGGGTTAACATTTTTGCTGCTGTTACATCAAAATTTCCTACAAGGGATTAATAAAGGGTTATCTTATCTTATCTCCCCAACCAAACCTCTACTTTTCAACTTGTGGAGTTGGGAGAGAGAGGCTCTAAAAATGCAACGTGTCCAGGTTCTTAAAGCAGCTTGTGAAATACTTAAAACCTACTGGGATCCGTTACACAAAGCACCCAGTGGTTCTAAAGATTTATCCAGTGTGGTCTTAGGCTGTATCCAGGCTGCAAACAACCCATAAAATCACAGTGTTGGAGTACAGTAGCCTTATATTTGACCCAATAAATAATATTAACTTTAAAGAGGCTATCCTTATTTTCTCTATCTATACTAATGATAGTATGGGGTAATAACAGGAGCAGTCCCATAATTCCACTGGTTACAGAGCTGATTCCCAAACAAGGTCACTCCCAAACAAATTCACCAAAGAGTCCCTTATCTTTGGTGCTGTTATAGTGTTAGCAGTGTGGCCAAAAATTAAGTATGAGCAGCCGCCAAAAGAGAGAAACCGATCGTGTGGACACTAATGAGGAGCTGTGAGGATCATTCATGGGAGGCGTAGTCGGAGGGCGGTGGCTTTCTTTACATACCTTTATGAACAAACTCTTCAGACTCGTGCTTCCACAGTTTTCTCCCTCTTCCTCCCATTTTCTGCTGTTGTCTTTTTATCTTTGTCTAGCCGTACTTTGAACCCTTTGCTGCAGTAGCATCGCTTCCTTAAATGTCAATAAATGTCAACAATGTTACCATGTGACACAGGACCCAGCATTATTTTGCCAGGAATGTCAAATCAGACCCGATTTATGAACAGTTCTACACAGAGATGTGTTTTGAAAACTAAAATAAGTCAGACAGATTTTACAATAAAAATGACACGGTGTTGTCTTTAGTTTTAAAATCACTTTAAGCAATATCACATGGCTATGTCTCAGCTGCTTTGACATCAACATGAATGGTCAAATGCAAAAACAACTCCACATTTCTAACCCCACTGTTAAAAATGTCATCATGACAGTAGCTTTTCTATGTTTGAAGAACGTGGTACCAGCCCTGAAAGTGGCACAGCCTTTTTATACCTCTCCCTATCAGAAACAGGTGATGGGAGCAGAGGAGATCGATACTCCATTAATGTTACAAGATCGAGGCACCAACTCCAGTCAATTCCAATGAATGCCTCCCACTCCCCGCTTTTTTCCTCAGCTCATTCCAGACCGTCTAGTACCTTTGACCATACACACACCGTGTTTGTATGGCAACATGTGAGTATCCATGTTAGCCTACGCCGTACATGCGTGCGTGAGCATACACCCATTCTGCTGGGTACGGCGGAGGATTTGGGAGAGGAAGCGATCCGTTGTGTGCATCATGTATGACCATCGCAGCTACTCTACATAAAGAAGTTGACAAAGTAACACCTTTGATCTGAATAGAGTTCAGGTGGTGTCTGTGTAGTAGGGAGATTCTAAAGCCTTATAGGAAAGAATTAAATTTAGAATTACGCCGGTTCCACACAGGAGGAAAGCAATTTCATGTCGCAGCTGGGGGGACAGGCCTCCAAAAAAGGGTGGCTATCTCCGGAGTCTGCTCTCCTCTGTCCTCACCTCTTCATTCATTCAAGTAAGCTAGCCAGCCATTAATAATTATGTCTGGTCTCCTGGATTTTGTCTGAAAGAAAATCGCCGTCTCATACCAGACATCCTCTTTGTGTGACATCATCCTCCGCTCAGGTTTCATCCGTCGTGACATCTGTCACCACGTGGCAGGAAGCGAGCAGCGCCCGATGGCGCACGAGATGCTGTTGAAATTTATACCGCATGAGCGATTTTGTGTTTTCCAAGCTACGTCGCACAGTCGGCTCAGTATCGAATGTAACCAATCTGGACGACTCCAGAGAAGGTTATTTTTTATTAATTTGCTTACATCACTCAAGTCTTCCGCTCTGTCACATCGCTTCCCGTATTAACATCGTTCGCCATGTCAAACGAACAGGTAATTGAATCCAATGTACTTTTACCTCATGTAGGAAAGAGGTTGATTAATAATTCAAGTGGCTGCAGAGTAGATTTGATGCTAAGATTTTTTTAAAGCTAGCTTTGTGGTATACAGTAAATGTGAGTTAGGACTGATGGGAGTCCACAGACTTATCACACCAATTCATCTGAGCTACATACACTTGCTTTTATGGGCTTGTGAGTCTCAGGAGTGTATTCTAGTAACAAATGGCCTCCACCACGTTGCATAATACTACAGGCATGGGCTGCTTTAAGGCATCCTCGGATGCCTGCACTCTATGCTGCATAAAGAAATGTATCTGCTTTATACTGACAAGGCCCGAGGCGTCTGCCACAGACCATGTGACTCTGCCTGAACGACTGCACTCGTGTGCTCACATTTAATAGTTGAAAGTCCAGATCATATGGTTCAAGCTTCCGTGCTGTAAGCCCAACAAATCATATCCATGTTTTAGCCTTTGTGAACAGAGTCTCCATACTAAAAAAAAATATATTTTTCCAAGTAGCAATATGATGACAACACCTTTATACAGTAAACTTTACTATTAAATGCAACACAACAGCATGATGATTACTAAGACTAAGAGTCAATAATGTCAATAACAAAACAAAGCTCTCTGCTCTCTGTCAAACATCCATCTGTTAGTTTATTTATTTACACATTTTACTGTTATCCGACAGAGATACGGAGATCAATGTATCGACGTCGGTCTTTCATAGTACTGCATAATGCACCGCAACCAACCTGGAACATGTTGGTGCGTACGCAGACATCTTACTGCTGGTTTATTATTAACATACATAACTGTTTGCAAAATATTGTAGATATTGTAAATCATAGGTGAGGCCTTTGGTGCAGAATAATAAGCCCATCGCTTTTATTATTCTCGGTTCCAGGGGTTGACTTCCTTCTCATAATGTTTTCTTTGTGACCCCGTACAAGGAATTATCAAATAAATTAATCAGTCAATAAATCAAATCAGTTCATGAATATATGCACACAGTAACACCTAAAGGCTTTATTGTTGGCGTTGTTGGCTTGCGAATTGTTGATTAGTGTTACTGAACTGATTTATTCATTTAATATTTGCTGATGTGGCGGTTTAACTCCTCTCACGGGGATTTTTTAATCTCTGTCTGTTTTATGTGCATCTCTGAGAAGTATGTGCAATGGCAGCTCGAACCGTTTCTGCCATTGCATGACTCACAAAGGCTTTTGGGATCTTTTAATTATTACAAAATGCCCTCCTCCCCTTCTCTCTCTGGTTTCTCTTCCTCCTTCCTTCCTTCTCTTCCCATTGGCATATCTCCGCTCTGTGGTTGGCTGCTCATGCTCTAACAGCTTTCATGCATTATTTAAGACCTGAGTATGACGAGTCATTTGCTGCCATTTTGTCTCACCCATTCCTCCCCTAGGAGCAGGTTTCATAGCTCCAGTGGTGATAGCTGATCCCGGCAAGACCTTTCTTTGCGAGCTATGTGTGTTTTGGTTTGAGTGCAGAGGAGTGTGTGCAAAGTAGATATCCGTGAAAGGAAAACACACGGGTCAGAAATGTTCTTTTCAGAAGTTTCCTGCATTGATTTTGTTTATTAACTCCGTATTAAAATGCTAAACTGAACGGCAAGTAAAAACGGGCGGTGAGGTGATTCTCACTGGATGAGAGAAATATGCAGAGGAATCACTGATAAGACTCACTGATGAAACATTCAAAATGCTTCCTCCACGCTCCATGTATTCCAGTCATTTATTTAAGTCATGAAGGTGTGAATAGTTTGGAAAATCCCATTTTTTGTTATTTTTCCTGTGATTTATTGCTCAGATGATTTACGCCTCGTGTTGCTCTCAGTGTTCTAAATTAAAGCATTGAACACACACTCACACACGCGGCACACAGTGCTTGTCCTTAGATGCAGAACCTAATAGCTTTTTTTCTCCCCAGAGACAATTGTGGTACAAACAGGTACACACACACACACCCAATCACGGCCTGGGAGATTAATGAACGATCGCAACAAAGCGGATATCAGATTTTTCTCTCCCCTTGTTGTTAAGACTGTTGTTCTATTGTGAAACATGAAAATGGTCTGAATAAATCTCTCTCTGTTATAGGTCAATTAAAGCGAAAGGTACGGCGCCGGCCACCTTGGGGGCGGGGCATAATCCGTAAGAAGAAGAGTTACAAGAAAGGAGTAGAAGATGAAGAGGAGGAGCCAGAAGCCGTGGTTCCCAGTGACCACTGTTTGACACAGGATGAGGATTCGTCTTGCGACACCACGGGTCCACAGCCCAACGGTCACCACCGCCTGGTGTCCTCCACCGAGGAGGAAAGCTCCAACGAGCCCCACGTTGCAGCTCCGTCAGCTCTGTCTCGAGACGCCAGTGAAACACCAGAACAGCCTGCACTAAAAGAGGAGTCCCCATCCAAAGGAGAGGAGTCGGAGAACACAAAAGTACACAGTCCGCTGTGCTGCAGCGGCGGTCCTGATTCTCAGTCGGGAGGGGACGGCGAGGCCGTGCGGGTCGTCTCCCGGCCTGTGTGTCAAACATCTGGCTCTTCAGAAGCAGAGGCACAGCCTAAGCACACGGACGGACTCTTACCATCGCAGGTGGCCTGCGTGAACGGCGATGAGTCCATGGACAGTCTGGATTCACAGGGCCTAAAGAAGAGCAGCGAGGCTGGGGAAGGTGCAGCACCGAGCTCGGAGAAGGACTCTGCAAAGACACGGCAGGAAGAGCACAAAAGCCAAGACCAGAGCGCGCTAACTCAGGAGCACCCCACGCAGGTCGAGAGGGCAGAAACGTCGACGCTTGAAGGCCAAGGTACAGAAGGTAGACAGCCAGACTGATGTTGGTTTGTGGTGTATTATTACGAGGTAAATTGACATGGTGTTGGTGTTTTAGAGCTACAAGTATTTTGAGAATAATAATTAATATTTTGAGAACAAGTAATTGTCTAATCGGGCAATAAATGTGATAATCAGTAGCTCCTTATCGACTCTCCAGCTTTTGCCTTGCCTTAATGGTTGAATTGCGTGTATGCTAGCTAACACTAGAGGCTAGGACATGGGACCGTTGACTTTACCAAAATAAGAGTAATAAAATAAAATAAGTAAGTAAAATCCATTGGAGGGTTGAATACAGCTTTAGCTCTCTTGCTAACACTAGAATTAGCAAACGATTGTTCTATTCATCTAAAAACAGCCAGGTTAGTCAGCTGACTACGTAGACGGATTCAAACATGTCATGCATGGTTTCAGTTTAAAATGTTCTTCAAACAACAGTTAGACAGTGACAGTAATTGTCTAAAAAAAATTGATCAGCAACAATAAAAGATCATAAAGTTTGAAGGGCCTTAGAGATTGGAGTTCAACAGTACATTGGCAATTTTACAAAATTACAGCATTTTCAAGAAATTAAGTCTAAACACGGAGGATGGTTAGAACAATCTGGAGATATTAATGTTGACTTATCTGGTCCCTGGTCAGCAAACTGGACCATTGTGGTACCACGGAACAGAGTCATGTGTTAAAAATAAAACTGTTTCCAACCAAGGTTTACCCTGAAACTCGTATATTCTACTGTATTTTTAAAAAATATTTTCTGCTATTGTCAAATAGCTGCGAGAATGTTGCAGTGAAATACAGGTTTAACAAGATGTCACTGTAGCAGACCACAGTTCTATTTTGGAATCCACAACATATATTTAGCTTGTATTCACTTTTGTCGAAATGGCAACACAGATCCGCAGCATTCTACGGGCGGCAGACCTCAACAGGTTCGGCCCTAAACTACACGAAAGTCGTGAGGACTTCCAGGTACTTAATCGTAAAATTGCCGGTGTGTTGCCATAAAGAGTATCAATCTTTTAGTTTTCACGTACTCTGTCAGTGCTTGATAACAACGACTATTTCCAATTTTTGCCGACTGTCATCCACCCCTTTTGATTTGCGCTAGTTAGCTTAGGGAAAAGGACATGAATAATGCAACGCAAGTCGGCTATATAATACAGAATTTGAAATACTATCCCCTTTCTTAGCAGACACTAGACTGTACAAACTCAAGGATGTGTGTAGTTTTGTTTAAAAAAAAAAAAAGAAAAGAAAATAGATAAATAAAAAAAATAAGATAACATAAAAAAATCACCAATCCCTCTTGAGATTTATGATAACTTTTTTCCTGTAAAAGATTCACAAGGTTGGCTGGCTTTCCTCTCGCTTTCCCCGTATTTCTGATTTGGAGTTTCAGTGTTTGATTAGGGATCTGTGGTTTTTTCGCAGAGATGTGCAGAGGCCAGCAGGAAGTCTGTCGTGTCTGATAGAATGTGGAGTGACCATCAGACGATGGAACAAGGACACAGCTGAACTCAAATGAGCTCTGGCTCCTCAAACAATAGACAAGGCAGCTACTGTCCCTCCACTCATTACAATCCTATCCAGGCCATTTGTTCAATTTGTTTACGTCAGAGCTTTTCTTCACAACGGTTACAAATGAGCGGGAAAGATGCCATTTGTTCGATACTGTGCACACGGTGGTTGCAAGCTGCTCCGGGGGTATTTCTTTATCTCATTTTCATCATTTTGTTCCCGTGGCAGAAAATTAATTCTCTCTGTAATTATCCAGCTCGCACATTTCATCAGCTCACGGGTAGATCAAAATAAGGTGTTCATTTTTCTTCTAACAGTAAGACAAAGAATCTTTATGTTTTAATCACTCTCTTTCTGTCCACTGGGTCCTTTCTTCCTTGCCGTCGTCCTCTCATCTGTTCGTGGACGCCCAAAAGAGAGGAGACGCAAGCTGAGCGAGTCAGAGCAGCCAACGGGATCTGCCGACAGGATGGAGGAGGAACCACAACAAATCTCTGCCAATCCTCCAGTGTTGGTTGACCACCAGCGACTTTTGGTAAAATATTCGTCCATTCTCTGAATCTGTTTATCCACACCGCAGCCGCTATTTTGTCCATCCTTTACATGACAGTAAGGCTGCCTCCCACTGCCTTTGGTGCACTACGATCTGGGGTTGTCACAATGTTTGAACACAACACTAAGGCCACATTACGTGACAGGGCGAAACACTCAATTTCAATATTTTGCCCCAGACCCAGCCTTTTGTCATGATCTTTTTATTCACATTCATACTTTCTCATGGCCAAAAGAATGCTGTACGTGTAACAACAAAATGAATGAATCCGGCGGAGGAGTGCAGAGGGCTGTGGATAAGGACGTAAATAAGCAGGTTCACTGGAAGGCAGGGACATCTGCTCACCCCCAATACTGATCAGTCAGTAGTTCTGTAAGTGTCAGGATCCAGAGGATTTTCTCGAGATTTGTTTACCATTAGGTCTCTAGAGAAATGGCAATCTATTCGGTTAATGTTGTCATTAGGGGTGTCGAAGTTAATAGGTTAACTCATTTTACATTAATGGCATTAGGAGAATAGTGGTGAAGGTTCTAATTGACCCTTTAGATTACAGAGATCAGGACTGTTTCCTGTTCAGATGAGGTACATACACTGTGTGACCATGAATTATGGAAAAAGAGAAAAAGGTTTTAAAATGGAAAATGAGGTACAAGTCACTACAGCGCCATGAGTAGGGGAGAGAGAGAGAGAGAGAGCAAGCAAGCAAGAGAGTGCTCATGAACAGCATTCACAAGTGATGCATTAAAATACACTAAAAACAAAATGTCACCGGAGATGTTAACGGGACACGTATCCGATTTAGGACAACAGATTGTGTGGAATCATGCAGGTGCCATGCGCACAGGGTGTATTCAAACACGCGGACAACAATGTCCTTTGTGGCCTGGTTCGTCCCTATAGGCTCTCTCTCTCTCTGTCTCTCTCTTTCTCTCTCTCTCTCTCTCTCTCTCTCTCTCTCTCCCTCTCTCCCTCTCTCCTTCTCTCTTTTTCTCTCTCTCTCTCTCCCTCTTTCCCTCTCTCCCTCTCTCTCTCCCTCCACAGGACATGTAGAGTGCAGGCTGTGACGTGAGTGTCGTGCAGGTCACTCCCTGCGGTGTAAATGCAGCTTAGCATGTGAAAACACATTAAAGGAGCTGGAACAGCAATACAACACACGGCTGGAAAAAAAATTAATCATGGCTTTTCCTCACCGTTGCCTCGCCACAATATATTTTTAGCACACGAATTAATGTTGACGTGCCGCAGATATACAAACATTATAATTCACTCTGTAAATAAACAAATGAAGTTATGAATTATCAGCCTATTTCTGTAGCAGGACCGGCTGTAAAAACAAATAGCTGTACACTGAAATTGTTATCTTTTGTGCAAGGCTTCATTGTCGGTTGAAGGTGAAGGGGTGAAGGAAATGGCGGTCTATTGCCTTTCAAAGTTAACCATTCATGTTATTGGTAGACAGCCAGTGGGGGTGGATCGGCTTCCCTGCCATTTATGCACTGGCACCGCCACAGAGGCCCCCCGTGGACTCGTCTGTTTGTCCTCGTGTCGTTTCCGTAGCTTTCAGTTGAACTGTAGCATCAACCGGTGGTGTGTGGTAAAAGTCGAGCATTATTCAAGAGAGCGGATGCGCTGAAAGTTTTTGTGCGAAGCGGATTTAAGGTATGTCGAATGGGCAAACTCGATCATGGGTGACCAGCCTTAAGCTTGCCCCAGATCCATATGTCTGTTCCGGAGCCGCCGGTGACACGCTGCCCTTCTCAGATGGATAACTTTGGAGGCTTATCCCTCCTCTTCATTCACCAACTTGCTCTCTCTTTGCTCTTCCGTCGTCAACATCCCATATCCCCAGTGTCCTAGCGGGGAAGAAGCCAATTAGAGTGACAGCCCATTTTCACATTCCTCCCTCAACAGGTGTTCCTGCAACATTTCACGTACGTGAGGCTATGACTCAAACATGAGTTTCTCTCCGCCCGGCTAAGTCTGCCGGCTCGTGTCAATATGTGTGTGTGAGTAACGTGAAGCAGGCCCGCCGCACTTTGCACAGTTACGCTAGGGTCCCACCTAATACCCCAAGTGTAAATTGGAGACTCGGCTCAGTGGGCTCCCCTGACAGCGCCTTTCACTTGGTTTGTGGGTGCGCGGCGTTACGTAATTGGTGTAAAAAGAAGCGCGTTGGCTTCTTTCTTCCACGCTTTGATGTGACATAGAGCTATCGAGCTGTTATCTGGTGGCTTTTGCCCCCATTCCGCAGGGATGATGGGGAACGTATCATGTCTCGCTGAAGCTGACATCCTCTAAATTGATTGACGGGGCTTGTAGTTGGCCCGACCTTACGGCTCCAAGTGGCCGACCCTGTGAACACGCAGCGTTAATCGGAGGATTTATTTGTTAGCAGAGGAAGTAGATGGATATCTTAAAAGAAACGGATGATGAAAAGAGGGGACTGTGAATAATTGCCCTTTCATCCCCGGTTTATGGGACAAATTGAATTTCCGGTGCACGGGATGAAAGTTGCTATTTAAGCAGATATTTTCTGGCAGGGATGGGATGGGATGGCATGTTGCCTGATGTGTGTTCGGGGCCAAGGTGAGCGGCATTCCGTTCCGTCTCTCCTCAATCATATTCATTGATTACTGAGAGCTCATTATTTCTGACTTTTAATGTGATTGAAGGGCTTCCAAATTAGCTTTGGAATTAAATATCATCAGCTTTATGAGTTTGCATGCCGATTCTACACCCAAAGCCGGTAGTACTGAGATGGTGTTATTTAAGTATTCACATCCCATCTTTCAGAGCCACGGCACAGTTATTTCTTGTGATTCACTTAGTAAAATCAAGTGCTGTTATTGCCAAGCTGACTAAAATGATGCCTGACACAGTCTGGATCAAAATGAATTCCTCAGCGTGATAAATAGATTTTCAGGCTTGTTTTTCTCCCACTACACACAAATGTCTTATTTCGGTCATCAATAATCAGACACTTGTCCACAGATGGACTGGGAGAAGTGCAGAAGATTGCAGACAAGAGTCCAGCAACGAGGAGTCCAATCTGGCCCAGCAATTTTCCCTATCCCACCAAAAACACACAGATTAGACCGTTTTCTTTAGCAGCTGCCTTGAAGCAGCTAGTGTTTCTACTTGTTGGCACAGTATGAAGTCTTTTTGCTTGATGTTCAGCCATTACAGCATGTCAGGATTTCCTGTTTTAGAGGAGCTTGTCAACAGAAATTGCACTATTTCAGTTTGTCATCTTCTGCCCCTTTTTTTCCCCCGCAAATAACAGCAGGAGCCCTTCTGGCAGAGTGGCCATGTCATTGCTGGTCACATTTCAGCCTGATAGTAGTGCAGGACCAGCATTTTATTGTCAGTGAAAACAGTGTTTCACGTCCTATTTTATTGTCATTCATTCCAATGATAACGGTCGGCAAATGCAGCTATTTGCATGTAATTGCGAACGTAAAGCCGTACGTCTGAGGCTCCAGAAGGTTGACGCCTCAGAAAAGGTCTCCGTTTCTTCTTCCGTGCCTTCGCAGAGTACAGTAGAAATTAAAACCGTAATCTTTTTTTTCTAGTCCGAGGAAGACGAGTTGCCAAATGTTCCCGGTATCACAACGTTTTGTAAACGAAGTACTTAAGGCGCTTTCAAACCCGCGTTGTTTGGTTTGCTGCGGTTCAGTTCGTTCCAACTCTCGCCACAGCTGCTCGCTTAGAGTGTTTTTGAGAAACATGACTGCAATTTCCTTTCAAGGCCATGCGTGCTTACCTGTGCAGCACTTACGCACAGCTGTGTTCATTATGTCTTTTTGCTTACAATTCAAAGATGGCGCAGTCCAACACATAATACATGATTGACACTCGTTTGGGGTCTTTCCATCGATGCCAAATGTTTTATGTTGGAGATGAGCTGGTTGCCCCCTTCTCCTCAGAAGGCGCCTCAAGCCTTTCCAAAGGGATTATCAGGGCTTTTCACGGTCAGATAACGCAGGAATGGTCCTCACAATTGTCCCCAATTCCTCTGGACAACCACCATTACAGCACTTCATATACTGTATATACAGTACGTACAGTATGTTGCATTACGTGTGTGATGTCACATGATTCGGCACTGTCTGCTGGCATCGTCAATGCCATGTCCACCCTTTCATTTTGCCTTTCAACCAAACCGGTATCATTCTTTGCTGGTGTCTGGGGCAGATGCTGAAGATTTAATGGCGTCCCTGGCGTGATATTCGTGTTGGTCACCCCTGCACCACCCCCCCCTTCATGTTTACTCTTGCCTCACTCATGGAAAACCACACACACACGCACACACATGCACACAGTAACTTTCAGTCCTTGTGTATGATGATTTCTGTGTTGTTTGTTTTGAAATACTCCAGCAGAGCAATAAAAAATGCAGTGGTTGACATCGCCACAGCTTCTTCAGTAAACACCAGCACAGCTTGAGAACAGCGTTCAATGTCAGAGAGAACCTGTATGTTCATTAATACTACACGCTGTCCACAGAGAACCCTCTCCTACTACTGTTACTAACTGTTGTGGCGCTGCTCACCGTTGATGTGCTTTTGCGAAGCAAACGAAGCCAAACAGCCTAAATCTGAGAGGTAGAACACAATGTGTTTGGAGAGAGTTGTAGGTAGCAACATCAGGCCTGGAAGAGGCGAGGAACATGAAAATTCTGGTTTTTAATGGGACTAGATTTGCCACATGCTTTTGCTCTGTAACTGAGGGATTCATTGCCAGAGCTTCAAACCTCACAATGAATGTTTGTGCTCTATTTTCCATCCTGTACAGTGCCCCCTGAATCACTCACGGTCGGTTCCACTTGTATATTCCCAGCTTTTATGACCATTTAGAGTGTGGCTCTGTGCAGTAGCGCAGCTGTCATCACAGATGCTTTCTTCACTTTGTTTCCAGCTTATCGTTGCTTGTGTTTAATGCAAATCAAACCGTGCGCGTTTCTGTTTCCGGAATTTGCAATTTGTGCTCTACATCGATTGCCTCATTACACCAATAGGCCTCACGAAATGCCCAGCTAGCATGCCAAGTAGGTAAAAACTGGACTTCACGATCGTCCACCCAAAATTGTTATGTATTTATGTTGAATTGTTCTTCAAAATGTCCCAATTTTCGTGTGGTATCATGATCAAGCCACTCAGTATGTTTATATGCACATCTAATCTTCTAATCTTCTAATATCCTGATTAAGAGAATAAATTGATTTCTAGATTTTATTTTATTTTTTTCAAGGATCATGTAAACACCACTCTGAGGAATTATTCAGTTATGTGAGCGTCACAGGAGGCGAGACCCCGCTGGAATCTTACAAATTCTGTCCATTTGTTTGTGAAGGCTTAAGCACTTAAAATAGTTTTTATTTTTCAGTTCACTTCTCGCTCGTGCAACGTCAGCAGGTTGTTTGCTCGGAGAACTTACAGTTGATCCGTCTTGATGTCATCATGCTGCAGAATGAATTTGAGACCAATACGACCCCTCCCTGATGGCGCTACAAATCCACGTTTTTCTGTGAAACGCCTAAGGGGCCTTAAACAAAGTGGCAAATTATGATTGTAGTAAAAATTTTAAAAAAATATGAATGTAGTTTGCACATAAGCATTATCACTTCCATATTCGCTCAGTGGTTGAAAATCTACCCACGGCAATCTGTTCAGGCGTAGAGGTAATAATAGACCACCATACTTCTCTATTCTGCCCTTTTCCCGCTCCTGCTCTTTGCTACGCTCCTAAGAATCATGACGATGGATAGAGATGTAAGTAAAGAAGAGGATGTGAGTACAGATGGGGAGGAGAAGATGGAGAAGGGAATTTAGAGGGGGAGAGGTTAAATGGTCCATGTCAGTAGCACTCTTTAACACATGGGATTACTGCCCTTTTGTGTGCTGTAAGCCCACTCAATCACCGGGCCTGTGTAAGACACACTCACACCATTTACCCCACGCTGTCACAGACATCCTGATCAAGCTGACAAAGGCTGGGGAGCACACTGCCGCAATCAGCCGGCTAACAATAAGAGGAGAATAAATTGAGGCGGTGAAAAGAGAGTGAACGGGAGGAGGGGAGAGGGGGGGGGGCAGAATCGAAAAGCAAAATTAAAAGTAGAGGCAAGGAAGCATGGAGAAATTGGTGTGAAATGCAGCGGCAGTTAAACAAATGAGGAAAAATGGCACCTTTTTACATGCATTCTGTAATAATTCCTCTTATTGGCCCTCGTTACGACTTTTAGTAGATTCAAGATTATTAGTACGAGCACTTTCATGAACGTACGAGTCCCAAACTTGCGTGTGGTTGCCACGAGCATACCGATCGTGATGTATCCTACAAGCGCTCTCCCCTTTCATTAACATGGAAGCCAAGTATTATCCAAATAACATGATTACACGTTACTGCGAGCGAGGTCTCAATCGTTCCAGTTTGATGATGTTTGGAGCGCTCTCATTTTTCATGACGAGAACCAGAACATTTTTGCCTTTTGTGTACCTTTTATCTACAAGACAGACACCGGAGACGTGCGTGCGTGCGTACCCGCGTACCGTGTAGGATACGAGGATGCCAAATTTCAGCATTTGAAAAGTACAGTTTGGACACGAGGAGCCGTCTTGTTGAAGCCAACATCAAGGTTTTCTCATAAACAGGATTCGTAAACACTTTTCTGGGATTTTCTGCTGAAAAAAAAAAACACATTTCTGTTTTGCAAAATAAAGATTCACTTTTTTTGCTGAAGTTTCTGTCGGAGTGAAACCTCCGCGTGGAAACTTTGCGTTTTCCATTGGGAGTTACGGAGATTAACCTTGTTGCTGCTTAAACTTCTGGTGTCCATAAAGGCGGACATTTGCTTGTAATTATCTCTGACATTCACAAATGAGAAGATCTGACAAACGCCAGTGGTGCCCTAATCTTGACTGACATGGAATTATGGGTTTAAATACAACGCCAAACACATGGATATTGTCTCCATTTCTCTTCTCCTACACACACGCACGCACACACACACGCACACTGTTCCATTCCTGATGAGGCTCCTCTGTTTGACTTGTGTCAGTGACTGTAAGCTTAATTATTTTGCCTTTGCTGTTCCAGTCCATGAATCCTGATGAGCTCCGTGGTTAAATAGACACACATGCGTGCACGGTCTTTGGCTCAGGTAAAAGGCAACAAATGGGTCAATTAGAGGGGCCTCTGACTGTCCAGAACAATTTAATGAAAAGTAGCAGTGATATGTAATCTTGGCGCTAATTATGATTAGCCTTTATTAGCTGTCGCCTTGATTGTAATTACCCACGAGTACAGCCGGTCTGCGACCACATCAGGCCGTGACACGTGACCCGTTATTCACCGCCACATGCGCGTGTTTGTACGGTTAAGTTTGTATTTACGCAGCGGTAAATAAGCCCTCGGCACTCGGTTATTTATGATGTGGGTGTGTTTTCTTTCAGGCTCTGCTGGACGTGGTGGTGAGGAAGAGTGAGGGCTACAGTGTGGAGCAGCTGGAACGACTGTACTCCGTTCTCAGTCAGAGTGTCTACCAGCACCGCAGAGAGTACGATAAGAGCCAGCTACTGGAGGTTAGGCAAACACACACACACGCACGCACGCACACACTATTGGCTCGACTTTTAAAGCGATCGCCTTCCTACGTTCAGGAAAATCCCACAAAAGTCATTTGAAGATTGTGCTGTCAAGGCCTGGAGATATTTTGGAAAATGATGAATTGTTTAGAGGATTCTCTGGAAGTTTTAAAAATCGCGATCGGCGGATTTGAAATTTTGACAAGTTAAACGTGTACAAGATGGGTAACCGATCATTTTTATTTCCTGGAACCCGGCTCTTGTACGATGTGAGGAAACATGCCAGTGCACTTCCTTGTTCTTGCATGGTTACTGATTTCGCTGTCAGTTTATACGACAAGACATAAATTTAGATGAGAGCTAGCTGGCTCGCTCAAGCGCGTTGAAGTCTGGAAAAGCCATCAAGATGGGATTTGGGATTTAATTGGTAGTGAATCTTTACTATTAAATCTTAACATGTGACAGCAAAATGATTAATAACACAAATAATAATAAATAAAAATCACAGCTTAACGGTAACAAATAACGGCAGTAATAACAACATAACAATTCTGGATGATAAGCATTTTCTGAGCTTATCCTTTTTATCTTCAGTTTGTCACATTTCAAAAAGGATCGGTCTTTGGCGATGAGGGTTTCACGGAGCTGTAAAGTTTATTAAACTAATAACTTTTAAACAGCTTTGCACAACACGTGGGCAAGTCGATGACGTCTGAAAAGAACAGTTTTTGATATCAGATCGGCGATGTAAACGTAGACTACAGACTTTTAAATGCGAGTTGGGTCCGGAAATATAAAAGTCAGTTTGTTAAATGAAAACTAATTTGTTGTTTTATGGTTTTCTTTCCTCCAAATTTGTAATTAAACCCTGAGTATGTCATCGGAGCGACGGTGTGAATTTGATTTAGCTTTGATGACGTGCATAACGCACAGTTTATTTTTTTCAGTTCATTGTTTGTGTTTTTAGCTCACTGATTTTTTTATGTATTCTATTCTATTTTTGGGAGGGTGGTATTTCATTTTTTTATTGTGTAGGATGGCGGGCGGGGGGAGACAGGAAGTACAGGGCAGAGAGACACGCAAAAGGGCAAGCAAAGCAAAAAAATCTAAATGCTTCATTTTGATCTTATGAAGTAATATGGTAAATTGTCAGAGAACTCCAAACTTTTTCATTGTACCACCAGCCGACGTCAAGGACACTACATTTCTCTGTGAAAACGGAGCATTAATTGTATTCGTTGCGGTTATGAATAAGAGACGGCTCCAGATACGAGCTTAAGTTATTGTTTTCCGTTTGTAATGTGTCTTGGCCGTGTTCCACACACAAAGCGGCTGCGTGTTTTCCCATCTGGTCATCTTCTGCTGCTTCATGCCAGCAAAGACAGCAGGCAGGAGGAGTGGCAGTGTTCTGGTGCTGGTAGCCGACGTCGGGCTGTCAGCATGTCAGGGGGAGAGAGCAAACAGTCAGCCAGGTGGTGCTGCCTGTCGACAGGCCCCCGTGGTGGGTGGGAGGGGGGTACCTGTCCGGGTTGGTTCCGTACTGCCTGCTTAAATTGGTGTTTGGAGTGCAGAAATGTCAACTCATTTGGCACGTGCTCTGTTTGCCTCTATGTACAACACACATCTTCGCTCCGCAGCAGGTCATCTCTCCTTGTAATTCCCTGGTGGATGCAGAGTCATGCGCGCGCACGCACGCGTGCCATTTCCGCCTAATGTTGCCCTCTGCTGCGGCGTGCGTTGTTTATGTCTGCGTTGTGGAGATGAATAAAATGGAGCGTGTCCGTATATTTGTCTCTTTGTCCACCCCGTCGTCGTCTGGGTACGGTTTGTCTCTCTCTTCCACGTGAGGAGCTGGCTGACCTTTGAGCAGACGGGTCGGATCGTGCCCAGTTTTCAGTGAAAGTCAAAGGGAGGATTGCTGCTCTCTGCTCTGTACCATTACTCATCACTCACAAGATCAGACGGCAAGTAAAGACATTGTGTCTGTTGTGCGAGCCTTTGACCTCTGGCCCGGTCACGGTGCCAGAGCTGAACAGGCCACCAGCTTTGATAGGAGTACGGTTTATTAAACGTCTGCTAAAATGACAAGCAGCCACCGAGAATAATCTCTGTAGTTGGAGGATCAAAGTGGAACCCGAGAGGAGAAAAGATGAGACATTTTTTTTTTTTACACTTCAGTGATTGTTGCTCTGAGATGTTTTACAATTTGCTGTTCACTGCTGATTGTGTTTGTTGGACCAGTTAGTCATTGTCAAAATACAAGAGACCTTTTAGTTTTAATTAACTTCATAATTTAATATTTTTAAATTAGTTTGTTAATTTTTATTATGTAAAATATCAAATGTGTGTGTTTTTTGTATTAGAGACAGGATGTGCTGTTTCCCTTTCTAGACCCTACTAACCACCTCTTACACCTTAGTAAGCCCTTCCATCATCCTTGTAACCTCTTTTTGCACCCCTCTTACACCCTATTGACCTCTTCCACCCTAGTAACCCCCTTACACCGTAGGAACCCCCTCCTATCACCCTGTTAGCCCCTTATTATACCACAGTAACCCCTCTTACCACCCTAGTAACCCCCTCTTACAACCTAGTAACCCCCTCTTATAACCACGGTAACCCCTCCTATCAGCCTAGGAACCCTCTCTTACACTCTAGCAACCCCTCTTAAAACCATAGTAACCCCTCCTATCACCCTAGTAACCCACTCTTACACCCTAGTAACCACTCTTAAAAACATAGTAACCCCTCCTATCACCCTAGTAACCCCTCTTAAAAACATAGTAACTCCTTTATCACCATATTAACCTCCTCTTACACTGTAGTCATTTATTCATTATTCATTCATTTGTTCCAGCTGGCACAGAAGGGTTCTTGACCTCAAGAACCTGGCTTGTTGTCCCGGTAACCTGTAGATATGTTATTTTCTCTTCTTGGGCACTAGTTTTAGAACGTTTGATTTTGTGGACTAGGATGTTATTTTCAAGCATTCAGAGCTGCATGATGGGACGATCTGGACATTACTCTGAATGGTGGGCACTCCTAGTTTGGGGCCGATGTTGACTTCTTGATTGCCGTTGGTCTGTTCATGTTCTGGGTCTTTGTTTTTCTACACCCTAGTAACCCCCTCTTACCACGATAGTACGCGACAAAACTGTTGAGAAGCGAGCAGAATAGGCTCCCTTTTACCTCATCCAGGTTCTTATTAGCAACCATACCTCAGTTTTTTACAGTGTCTCTTGGATTTATGCATTTGCCAAACAAGTTAACTTTGTCACAACATAGTGTAAAAGTTTTGGATTCTAATCTGGAAGTAACTGTAGATGCTCAGTCAGTCGTAAAGGGAGGCCTACAGTATCCATCAGACAGCACTTTCTCAGTATTCTCTTCAGACCAAAATCCAGTGCAACCCCATCTTCCATCATGTGTTTTCAGAAATGTGAGACGTGTAGAAACTCCGGACATTCACATTTTCTTCTCCGGCAAAGCTCGCAACGCTGTTTCTTTTGCTATCAGAGAGCGCGGGTCCCCTGGGGCTGAGTGGAAATTTGTTCTGTGAAACGGAGGAAATCAGCAAGTGAAGTAGAAGTAGATGAGACAGGTTGAAGAAAAGTGGGTATGCCGCAGTAGTTTACAACACTTTCATCACGAAATAAGTTGAACATCACAAATTGATGACATCTTAACACTCTTTAGAGTATTCTACCGTGGCCTTTTCTTTAAACGCGCAGTATTGACACCCCCCGCTGGGAAATAGAACGCTTACATTTGCATTAGTGCCTACTGTGCCTCATCCGCTGAGCTTGCAGGAACTCGGTGCTCTTCCTGTGCCGACGTACTCCCACCTAATGCCGCCGAGCGACAAAGCTCCATTTAGGTGAACCCGACAATGAGACAGTGGTCAGCTGCCCGGAGCGCTTTGTAAAGCTGTCTGCTGTGTGTTTTGTCCGGATGACAAGGTGCCCGGCCATCGGGCAGACAGGTCGACATCAGAGTCTCCGAGCCGCGGTGGCGGAGAGATTATTTATTTGATGTGGTGTGGGTGTGCAGACGCATCCACAGAGAGGCGATGAAACCTTTAGTTAGCATGTCTTGATTTGCTTCAGATTTCCTCGAAATGAGAATTTTGCTTCACTTTTACCGGCTTAATTGGAGTTTGCAGTGCTTAATTAATGAGATATAAATGCAGTTAGAAGCAGCTGCAGGATGACATCATCGCCCGACGTGTTGTCTACTTGCTCAGAGTTATACAGAATGTATCGGACGCGTCGGACCCATCTGGTGTGAAGATGGTCTGCAGTTAATTTATGGTACAGATTAAGATTATCTCAGCAGCGAGCCCTGATGTCATCTGTTAGTTTGAGAAATTTGCAGGAGTTTTGAGTTTGCATCTCTTTTCTACTTTTGAGAGTCTTGGATCATAACCGTTACCGTCATTTTACATCTCCCAGTTGCTAACCATTGCGCGTGGTACAGGAAGAGGATGTTCTATGTATATTTTGGGAAGTGATTTTATAAAAATATTTTGCTAGTATATCTTTACTTGCCTTAATTACAGTATAGACCCGGGGTCGGGAACCTATGGCTCTTTCGATGACGGCATATGGCTCGCAGACAACTTTGAGCACGATAATAAACAAGTGATAAATAATTTTACTGTCATTTTAAAGTAAAACATTCAACAGAAATTAGTTTTGAAAATAAAATTCCCAATGTAAAATATTCTGATCTATTTTAATCTCTCGACGCTAAACATCAATTGTCATTGGATAGTGCGTAGCGACACGGGTCGTCGTGAGGTCAAGAAATAAACTCCTCCTCTTCGTCAGGTAGCTGGCTAGTTTATCTGCTTCGAACCCTTAAGATGGAAAAGATGTCAAAAAGAAAAAAAAGATGAGGAATTCCGCACGTTCCAGGAATTTGCCTTTGAGGAGAGAGCAGAATAAGCGGTATGTTTAATATGCAGTGAAAAAATTGCATCGACAAAACGGACAAATGTAAAGCGGCACTTCGATACACGCCGTGTTTCATTTGCATCGAAATATCCCTCTGGGAGGAAGGACATAAACGCAGGGACAGACTTCTCTCTCGCTTTAGATGAGTCAACAGACATTATTAGCCTTACTTAAAAATGCACGCGTATAGTTGCATTCAATTTTATTTAATATTATATGGCTCACAAGGAAATGAATTTAGAAATATTTGGCTTTTGTGGCTCTCCCGGCCAAAAAAGGTTCCCGACCCCCTGTTATAGATGAAGAGGAAGGAGAATATATTGCGCGTGTAAATGTAATCATTGTAAACTGGTGTAATTACACATTCACCTACTGTCTCTCTTGTGCCATGTACACACTCCACCACCGTTAACGCTGTCAGGTGTTGCAGAGGAATGTGCGCCCCGACGCGCCTGCTGGTCTGTCCGTGATCACGCAGAGTTCATCAGCAAGTGAAAATTCGGGGTAAAATAGTGTTGTGCTCTCTCTCTCTCTCTCTCTCTCTCGCGCTCGCTCTTTCTCTCTCTCTCTGACTATTATCGTGCCGCTTTCAAGTTCCCTTAACCTTCAATAGTATTATAGTATTCACAATCCAGGGCTACGATGAAGGGTCTTGACCATTCAGACAGACCCCTGAAGAGGACTTGACCTGTGCAGCTCTGTCATCTGTAATTCGTTTGCTTCGGTACGGACGTCCCTGAAGTGATTATGAGCCGCATTTGAAGGAAAACACAAAGACTAAAGACCCTTCACGAACACGGAAGCTGTACGGCTGGGAGCACCGTCTAAAATTCAAGTGTTGGAGATGTTCCATGGGTGGTTCTCGCTCAGACGAAGTCTCTCTCTCCATTATAGAAAACCAGTTAAGGATTTAGGACCACAGATTCCTTTAATGAAGGAGCGGTGAGGATACCGTGCTAATTGTGTTAGCATGTTCCCGAAAGCGCGTCCGTTGGAACGTTGCTAATGGCCGTGCCGTCCTCGCCGTTTTTCCCTACTTCCCGCTTGATCTGAAAGTTTGTAATGGCAGCACTTTGGCCCTCCCACGAAAAGTTTCTCCGACTCTGCATCACAAGTGCAAAACGGCCTTTTTTCCCCTTCTGTAAAGTAGAGTTTTCGATGTGTAATGAGTTGGTATTTTATAGCTCTTCTCGACCGCAACCGACTCAGCCGTTCAGCCGACGGAGCACAATGTGCAACATCGTAAAGGCATTAATCACGGCGGTCACCGGCGAACATCCGTCTCTCTTCCTCCGGCTCCGCACAGATTTATTCAGCATCAAACTCTGCCGAGAAAAATCGCGGGTCTCGTTCCAGCACAGCTTTGATCCATTCTCCTTCATTTATCAGGGTGAAAGCTGTTGTTTGCTGTGGGAAGATCCCAAGTAACACAGAAGCAGCGGCGCACAGATGCCGCTCGCGCACATTAACGCCGGCGTTTAAAGCGAGCGGGCCTTAATCACGACATCCATTATTTCTTCCCGGTCTCCATCACGGGGAGGAACAGATGTCATGTGTGGAATCCGATGACTTTGGGGGGCGTGTCGCACGACGATTAGCAACACTTAACGTGACGCGAAACAGAGCGTCCGCGTTGGAACTGCGCCTTCCGTGAGGGAACGGCAATTCATTAGTTTGAAACGCTGATGGGAAACACTTGATTGCGTATAACGATCCATTTTCCGCTTTCATCCCGTTTTTCCAGCAGAACCTCCATTTCAGGGCGCCGCGTTTACAGATTTGGTTCAGTCTGAGTCCGCCGGCGGAAAGGACCGCGGCTCAAAAAACACGCGGAAAGGCTCGGTTTACCCCAAATTTCCACGGAAGATCACAACATCAAAGTGGATCTAATTTTTTTTTTTGTTTTTTTTGGGGATATTTTTGTTTAATATCTTGTGTAATATATATAATATCTAATATTTTGTGTGTAAAAAAACTCCCTTAATTTCCAGTGAAGAATAAAAACATTGTTATGATGAATGTTTTGGCTCGCTGATGTAAACGTTTTTGCAGAATTTTCACTCTTGTCGGGTGCCGAGCAACACTTAGCTCAGTATAACAAGATTTAGGCTAAGCTAAACTGTGTGTGTGTGTGTGTGTGTGTGTCTTTTGCAGGAGTTGGAGGAGAGAGTCCAACATTTCGATACATTCCTGTGACGCGGAGACAAGTGGCTATC
>OMNV01011736.1:0-15498 GCA_900303265.1 Brotula barbata | reverse complement strand
GTAAAGTTCTAATTACTGGTGTAACTGCATGTCAACCCTGACCGATCCTGATGTGGTACACAAGTCTGACTTTGAAATGGTTTAGGGTGAAATCCATCCACGCGCTCATTTGCATGTGCGGTTATGGAATCGGGCTAATATCGGCTGACAGGCAGCAGACTGTGATGCGCTGAACTCATCAGTGTGTGAAGGTTTCCTGTTGTGAAATTGCCCCGGTTAACATATTTCTTATTGACGAGTTGCATTTGGAGCTAACTGTGCTCGGTGTTTCTGTGTGTTTCTGACTGTGTGTATCTTCCCGTATCTACGGGCGTGGGCAGGATGTTGATGTTATGGTATGTGTGTCTGTGTGTGTGTGTGTGTGTGTCAGCCTGTGGCTAGTTGTCGACGTGGACGGTGCAGAATTATTTTTGTTAGCGCCGTAACGATCTGAACCCGATCGTATTCTAACGACTGAAAAACAACAGCACGCATCACATTAGTAACTGAACTGGGTGGTCCGTTAATATTGTACATGCTAGATAATGTATACTAATTTAATAACATCCACTTCAGAGGACAGTGTATCATCGTAGAAAATTAATTTTACACCCCTCCGCCTAATAACTGCCGTCATTTGAGGGATTATTTTCATTCTCCATACAGGCAAACATCATTAAGAGAAAGCAATTATGAGAGCAAACCACATTAAACCAAAGGGAATAAGTTATTTGTCTTATATTGTTTGGCACTCACCAACATACGTCTCCTTTTTTTTCCACTTAACTCAAACCGACACAGGGTCACCCATGAATTCCTTAATGCTCAATTTGGCTGCAACGCCTCAACAATAATTACACAGGAAGCGCTGACAAATGTCTGACGATGCCCTGTAGGATTGACCAGTGTTTACCTTGGTCTGACTCCTAAAATATTAATAGCCAATGAATATGAAAGCAGCGGACGGTGCATCCTTCACGTCTCGGCATCGGGCAAAAAGTGTCCCGCTAAAGGGGCAAAACAAAGCAGGTTATGGTTAAATGTAAAGTGGTGCAGAGCGCTTAATGTTGTGGCATTCGTCTCTGTCAGGGCTGGGTTACAGGGAGGCTGTGCTATCTGGAGAGGATCCAGCCGTGTCAGCAGGGCGAGAACAGGCTCATTTACCTCAGCCGCTGCCTTACATCACAGGACCTGGAGGGCTTAGACGCTGTTGACTTGTTCTATATCTCACCAATTAGATCATCAGTACGGCCGTGGGCATACTGTGGCACATATGGCAGCGGCGCTCGACGGAAACCCACCATTTGTTTCTCGTGTACTTCTCCCATTAAGCGGTGAGGAAAATCTGGGGGGGAATAACAGATTAGGAATCCACCATCAGCACCCCATTTACGTTGCATCATGTGGCAGAGACCGACGATATACGTTCTCTCACATTTTTCAGAATTTACTGTATTTTCTATTCGGAGGCATGTTTTATTCATGGGACATGGCTGTCACTTGTCAGCCAGAGTTCACCTACTGCAGACAGATTTATGTGGAACAGTGCTGGCTGTTGCTTGAAGCGATCTCACTGTTCTCACCAGGAAAATATGTTTGGCTGTGCAAATATTCTGATTTATATTAACCGGAGGCTACAAACTCAACTTGGTGTTCAACCTGCTAAGGTCCGTGATTCATCACTATTGATTATTATGATTATTGTTGTTGTTGTTGTTATCTATCTATCTATCTATCTATCTATCTATCTATCTATCTATCTATCTATCTATCTATCTATTCAAATGTTATTACATCCAATGATGTAATAACATTTCGAATCATCATCTTCATCTTCAGAGGTTATTTATTGTTTTACCCACGCCTGCTGTTTGATTGTGTCTGACTTTGATTAAACTTCCTGTAAGGGTGGAGCTTGGCCCAGGGAGGAGGAGCCTGGTACATTTTGGTGGTCCACCCCATCTTTTCAAAATATAACTTCTAAACATTGTATGATATTATTAAAGGACGAAGAATAAATGCCAATCTCAATGAAAAAGTCAGGAATTGGCTGAGAAAAGCTACAGTTTCTTATCGCATTGATCCAAGCAGCATGTACTGTATTCTAGTGTCCCCTGTCCATCAAAAACATAACTTTGGTTTCTATTTCTGCCATGGCCCTTGACCAAGGCATTACACTTCAGACCTGTAGTTGGTCCCCACCTCATTTTGACCTCTGATCCTTAAAATCAGGATTCCCAGGCTCCTTAGTGTATCCTGTCATCATCATCATCATCATCATCATCATCATGCTGTAAATTTAACAGAAGCATTCAAGCAGTGAACAATCATTTGTGCCTCCAGACATTTTACGGTTGGTATGTTTACGACGGACACTCCACATTATTATCCAAGCGTTTGTTTTGCGATACAGCGCCTGTGAACAACCTGAGCGTCTCACTTTGCAGGCTAATTGGGTCCACGGCGTTCGAGAGCTTTTCGGAAAGTGAATGAGAGGAGTGATAATTTGTCCAATTATTACAATTCCTGTGTGATAATGCAGAGTTTGATCCCAAGTGGCTGCCACCTCTTTTCAGCCACATTAGCATGCATGCAAATTAAGTAAACGTTATATCATAGCATTTTGCTAAAATAGTGTTTAAATCTAATCTGAGTCACTCTTCCTAATTAATGCTGTTGTTGTGATGTGAGAGAATAAATTAGGATGGAGCTCCTGGGAAATTGCGATTCCCTGTTTTCGACTGGAAAGATTCTGATTTAATATTTCTTTTTTTCTCTGTACCAGAGTGTCAAGGACTGTTCAAATTTACATTTTAATACTGCAATTTTGCACTTCACTTCACTACTTCACTATGATTGCGTAAAAGCGCGTTAATGTCACAGACGCACATGAAAGCAAAACAGAATTTGTGCTGAAACTGAACAGTGAAATATGCACATTTTTACAGATTTCACTTGTTTTTGTTTCAAAATATGCAGTCGACTTGACTTGTGGCCTCTTTTAATGATGTCACTTTCATTTTTGATTCATTCAATTCGACGCCGTCGTCGATGCTGTAAGAACTTGCGAGGTGTCATGGGTGCAGTTCAGAGTGTGACCACCGCAATGCACCTTATTTTGAACGCTGCATTGGCCCCAAACGTTACAACCGTACGTAACGCAAACTACTGTAATTGTACGACAATGATCCACAGACAAGCGTTGATTTCTAGACAGAGTTATACATGCGAACGTGTCATTGTTTTCATCGTGTTGCAGTAAAGGTGCAGCAACTCAAATCTTTCCTAAAGGTCATTGTCACACTGTTCACTGGCACAGAATGCACTAATATATTGCTTTTACTTTTGGTAATATACGGCCACGTATGAGCCAAAGTGAAAGTAGCCTTTGACAAATGGCCTTGGATCATTTCCAGGTGTCTCTGGGTTTGAATGAGCTCTCCGAGCCCTAAAAGGATTCAGCTAAGCGAGCGGCTGTTGTCAAATAGTGCATGTAGAAACGCACTGTGGATTCCATTATTAATCCACTCTGACTCTGGATTATGACTGCCGCTGTCAGGATATTACACACGTGGTATTCGGATTCACCAGACTTTTGTTAATACTGCAGCAGCCTGTACTAGTCGTGATTGTGGAATCATGCATAACTGATATTTTACACAGAATGTTCCAGTATTTCTGTAATTGCTGCAATAATTACACTCATTTTGTGATATTGTGGGATTATATTGGAGATTTATGTTACATTGGAGACTTGGCTTATGTGGTTACGGGGAACTGTTTTGAGTGTAACTCTCATAATTGGAGAAAGACATCACTTGTGTGAAGATGAGTCTGGTATCTTAAGCTTTATTTTGCTGGTAGATTTGCACCCAACATTTCTGAAAGAGTGTCCTCATGAAAGAGCGTCCTCTACACACACACGGCTACAATATATGGCTATTTCCTGCTCGGCAGTGTGTAAGATCTGTAGCGGAGGGAAAATCACACACAAACACACATAAATACATACTTGACCTTCTGGCCACAACAGCACATGACACACTGACATCATAGTCACAATCTAATCTAATCCAAACATGAATTATGAGAACACAAACATAGGGCATAGAGCGCCGGGATGAGTAATCTAATTCAAGATGTAGCTGCGTTTCTGCAAGTCATACACACAGTATGATTTGTGTACATACACACAGTATGACTTGCAGAAATGAACACATTATGTAAACACACATTTTATCCAAAATCAACAAACTCATCCTTTATTTCTGGGGTCCGTTGTGTCCATTGGTTGTTGAGTTTATGATCATCTTGTCTTTATCAACCTGACCCTCGACAGTCTGCATCCTTGGCTGATTCACACCAAACTGCAGGATGTTGGATTAGATTAGATATAAATACGGAATCTGTTTAATATTTGCAATTTAAAATCAACATGTGCATGAAGGACGTCTGGATGAATCAATGGGAATAAAACAAACAAAATAAACCATCCAAAAATTAGACTTTGCTGATAATCTGGTCTAGAATTAGCTCTGTTATCTTGTCTTAAACAAGTGAACGCGAGCACATGAGTTGACAGGATGTGACCGTTCACCAAAGCGAACACCGTCAAATCAGGACCAGCGTAAGTACTCCCTAAAACCATTTAGGAGAGCGGCGGAGAGCAAGCTTTGCATCGCAGCACAGATGATTTGCTGTTCTGTGGTAACTCCACCTCAATCCCATCTAAATAAATCTATAACAGACCATTCATGGAAATGGGAAGCCCTCTATTAAAGCCATTTGACAAAGTGGATGCTTGCCTGAATTCATTAATTCCCCAGGCTGTTCTTTAAGAATACAGATGACCTCCTGCCTGATGTTTGGAAGAAACCAAACAAAGGAAACCACAGATACACTTGATGTTAGAATTATTCGGGATTATCGACACCCGCCGCGTTTTGAATATTCACCTACCGGGGATGATCTCTGAGTATTGACGGATTTTTTTTTCTTCTTTTTCTGGTAGAATGGACACAAACAAGAGGGACAGGATGCGATGTGGCAGTGTTGGTATTGACTGGGCTCTGTGTGTCTGCGTCGCCGGAGTTAATTGCTTCCAAACTGCTTTTATCCATCAGTAAGAGCTGTCAGATGTATTTGCTCTCCAGAGTCCGTCTCCTCCCTGGCTGCACGCGTGACTCAGTGGAGAAGAGAATTAATCTTTTAGCAGTGAATCATCACGGTGTCCCCGGCCTGGCACCGGTTCACGCTCGTATCCGGTTCAACAGGGGTTTGCTGACGGCAAGAGATATGCAAATCCAATACTTTTTTTTTTTTTCCTTCTTTTTCTTTTTACAAATCATAAATAAAAGACTCCTCCACGCCCGGATTTGTGGGAATTCACTCTCTTGTCGCCGTGAGACAGCTTTTCAAAGTTTACCTACGCCCAGTTTCGGCTCCATACGGTGTGTGAGGCGTGAAGTGTGACACCGTCCGTGCACACACAAACACGGACGGCTAACCAAGCGAAACCCCCGGTGCGATCTGGACCCACCATATTTGCGGTGTCCTCTATGATGGATGTCAGATTTCTGCTCATCTAGTTAATAAATGAAGGCATAAGAAAGAGAGTTGTGGGGGATGATTATTTTGGGCCGCCTTTATAGCCCCCCCCCCTTCGCACTGCCTCCGTGGTGTGATTTGTAGAGAGATTGAAATGAGGCTGGCTGGTCGAGCAGAGACTCGGTCTTGATTTACACACACGGTTAAATCACAAAGACAGCTGGCTGCCGGCGCTGCCCACCACCCGGGCTCAGACACACATCTATCTCCACGCAGGAGCTCCTCCACATCCAGGATCTTAGGGCCCAGGACCAACAACGCGTACAGGCGACGCTGGGCGACTGGGACGGCACCGTCAGGAAGGGGGGGGGTGTACTCGAATCCTTCAGGGGAGAACAAACTGTAGCCACAGTGGGTTTTAACAGTTCTTACACGTAAAAATTAGATACCAAAGATGTGTCCTTACATTTTTTATGACTAAGAATTCACATTGTTGATATCAATAATGAGAATTGGATCATTGAGACGTGCAATTCCATGATAGAGCTCAAAAATGAAACAATCAATGGACCGCGTCTCTTTAGTGCTTTTCTATGTTGAAGACCACTTAAAGTGTTTCAAAATGTTCTGACTCACATTCAACCCATTCATTCACCCACAGCCCAACCCATTTGGGGTCAGGGTCTTGCTCTGGGACCTTCAACGTAGAAGAGCAGAGGTTTGAACCTGAATTCTTTCTGGTAAAACTTTCATTACAGATCTGTTTAATTCATATTCCTACTGGTAAAAATGTAATTTTGGATAAAGCAGAAATCCAATGTAAGTCTTGACATAATTGTTGATGTCAAAAATTGGAAGACTTACAAGTAAAATGGAAACAGAGATGGCTGTAATCCAGTTCTTCCTACTACAAAGTGAGCTGGGATTAAATGATGTGACATACACGGGATTAATTATTTATTACATTTCATAGGAGCTAATAAAGACGGAACGTGAAAGAAATGAAGACAGAGGGGGGAAAGGAAACAAACTGGGTGGGGAGACGACAGCGAGAGAGGAGGATGAATAAAGGAGAGAAGGATGGAAGCAAAGCATGTAAGAAAGACGTGGAAACAATGAAAAGGAGGAGAAAATAGGAAGCAGTCGTAAATTATCATATTTGACTCTAATAAAGGGAGAAAGTCTCCAAAAATACTGAAGTAAATCAAGAGTAATATTTGAGTAAATGTGCCGTTGCTTCCCACATCTGCCCTGCATCGCTCAACAGGATATTGGAAACAACAACAAATGAAAAAGAAAGAGCGAGATAAAGACGGAGGAGAAGAGAGGCTGGGGATCCAAAGCTGCCCATTGTTTGTGGGGAGAAAGGAGAGGAGGGACAAAAGCTCTCGACGGTCCGCATCTGAAGAATACCAGCGGTTTATACGGGCGTGTGAAAGAGTGTGTTGGTGTGAGAGGAACACGGCGTCTTCCCTCTGAGTCAATGTCAGAGTTCAATGCCGTGTAAAAGAAGAGCGAAGGACTCCTTTAAACATTATTACCTCTCAAACAGAGGAAAAAGTTACTTTTATTTTGCCATATTGAGACAAACTCGTGTTTTCCGCATTGTGTCGGAGGATAATAGAGAAGTGGATCGATACGGATTTATTTTCAGCACAAACACATCAAGATTTTTCAGGACTCTGCAGACGACGAGCACGTCACTGTCACCGCTAATGACTCACGCTCACAGACACACACACACACACACACACACACACAACGCAGTCCGGACGTCTCAACTCATTAAATTGCATTTGCCACAATACACAAGCCATTAATTTCACTTTCCACACCACCAAAGAGCACAAAATGAGCTTTTTCTCTTTCTTTTTCCACCTTATTCTGTGCTGATGAATAACAAATGTTACAGCTGCTTCCCACTTCCTGAGACAGTTAAGGCGAAGAGAGGGGAATTTATCATGACTAATCTTGCCCTTTGAATTTTTCAAAAGTGTAATTTTAGGAGTCGCACTAAGCTGGAAGTTTCCTGGCCCTTACACATTAAATGGACTATTATAGTCATAATCATCATAAGTCTTCGGGCCCAAATTATATAGATGCTTTTAGTCATTTGCAGCACTGGCACACTGTTTAATCTGTCTGCTCTAGAATGTCGCCCGGCTCATTTGGGATCTTTGTTTATTTCAATCTTTCTTCCATCGCTACAAATTCAGCTTCAGCCACATTTTATGCCGTCTACGAATGTTACAGGGGACAAATCCTGCAGAATTCACCGTTATTTTGAGATCCTGTACCGTGTCTGCCTGGCTTCAGGGCTCTAATTTGGAAGCTGCAAGTATGACCAAACACATGGAGATCCACCTCCAGTCTCTACTTCGTTTTTTTTTTTCATCATTCTCTCATGCACAACACTACATTTAATATTATATTATATGTTTATAATCAGGACGTTAACATTATCGTGTACTGCATAAAATATCATGCATCGTTTACTGTTTACTCCTTTAATCGGCAACACAACTTTCTCTCTCAATTTTTTCAGCCTACTTTTTTACTTTTGTGGTTCTGCTTTGGGCTCTCTTATTCTGCACTCGCTGCTGACACACTTTATATCTTATTTTTCACTTTACACCTAGGACTTAGGCTGTTTTCTTCTGTTTTCATTCCGTGCGACTATAATTTTGAAGCAATCTCTGGAATCGTATTTTATCGTATCGTATCGTATTATCTCTATCTCGTTTCATCTAATTCTCCATTTCTGCAGCAGCCCTTTGCACACTGAGTGAAAACAGCTCTCTTGGCCCTCCTTGAAGCTCACTGGGTCTGTTTACATCCACACTCTAATCTGATTGTTGTCTCCACGGTGATTAACGCGTGCGGGGATGGAGATGATGAGATGTTGTTATTTGCCAAATATAATGATGGCTTCTTATTTATTTGGCTTAAAAGAAGTAGAACAGGTGAAGACTGCTTATCCTGACTGTACCCTGACTTAATCTGGGTAGACTCAAAGACTGAATGTGCATGGAAACGTAGCGATGATGCTGGCCAAAACGCTCACACGGCTTTGTGCGTCATGGACGTGTCTATACATAATGTGTCCATACAGACTAATGTGATCATAGAACTGCATGCTGGGTCTCCGTGACTACTTTGGATTTACATGTCTTTCTACTTATTCTCACTTGAAGATGCTTTTTGTTGAACGCTTCAGATCACTGTGCTGTGTAGTTTCAGCGCTCGGTATTTGTCTTAGATTTCTGATCCTCTTCTGGGACCATTCAAATTCGTCCAAATGGGATCTAATCTAAAAAAAAAATAGATAATAAAACAATGGTGATTTCACGGTGCGGATCACGTTGCAATAAAGGCCATCTTTAGCGAATCCGGATTTAGAATATACCTTTAAAAAAAGAGCTAAGCCCGGCCGCGCTCTCGTCATCGTGCTTGTGTTTCTGTCGTCGCCGTACCAACAAAGCCTCTCCTCCACGTTACACATCTGGGGAAAAGTCCCCATTTACCAGTTGCCGCATTGTGATCGCTCACACACACTTGGCACACGTAATCACCAGCTGAGCACAGCGCAGGGAGGAATAATCATTTACTTCCCCGTCATTTACATCCGAGCGTTTCGAGGCGGATCTCCTGCCAGCATAAACGTTCAGTACCCAAAGCATTTTGGCCCCGGACGTGGACTGAAAAATCCTATGTGACACGAGTCTCAATCTGGACAATGATCTGTCACATCAAGGCTCATTTTCCATATCAGAAACATTCCAGCCAACCCCCCGTTTTAATTCTAGCTAGCAGTCACGGTGGCTTATTACCTTACATGCAGCCCGGCTGGCACGGACTCTCCGCTGGCAGCCGAACTGAGGCTGCTGGGGCCTTTTCTCTGCTTAATCTTATTAGTGCTAAAGGGCCTTTTTCTTGATCCATGTTTCCTAAATAATTTCATGTCAGCCTTGAGTGACAGTGTAATGGTTAATAGATTTTATTTAGAGTGTCATCTCTCTGCATCGGTACACAAATATATTTTACAACATACGTATGTAAACACAGACGTCGTTGTTATTCCGTGATTGAAATTGACATTCTCGCGCAAGTAAACAGATCATGATAAAACTTTCTGTTGTTTTCCTTCCTTTTTTTTTTCCTGCTTTGCTTCTTGTTTTCTCGCTTCATCTTACAGTGCAAACAGCCTTTTCCTCTTTGGCTGCGTGTTAAACTGGTTATTGTCTGATGGTGTGAAGCTGTGTCGTGTGGACCTTGAGTTAAGTGGAGAATCTGCACCATGTGTGTATCTCACTGTAACACCACAGGGAGGTTGAGCAGTGTTGTGCAACACTATAGAAGCTCGTGGGAAAAAAGCCTTCAACAGAAGTACAAGGGGTCTATTCAGCAGTTTCCCAAGGGCATATATGTCCAAGGACAGAGACGTGTGTGGCGGGGGCGAGCGAGAGCAACTAGAGAGGGAGGAAACTACTTGGATGTGTATGTACCTCTCTTCACATGCTCCACAGTGCGTGCAGTTCGAACACAACATCTGTTTTGCTTGGTGACACAGAACCTTTTCGTCGGTGAAATTATTATTATTTCGCCGTATTTCATTTTTGTCTAAACATACAGTACAGGTCAAAGGTCAAAAGGTCCACCCCTGTCAAACCTGGTGTAATGGTCCTTTTTCCCAGCAGTCACTCTGAGAGTAAATAGTGATGAAAGTAGGACAAATCCAGATGTTATCAATGACATTAATCAGGGCTCCATTCCATTTAGGTTGAGGAGAGCCTGGTTCAAAGGGAGGTCCCACTAAATCCTGGATCCTTGAGCCTGTAGAAGCTGTTCTATTCTGATTTTTTAATACTGCAGACACATTTCCTGTATTTTCTGGTTGGATTTTAATAAAGAGATAGATAGAGTTGCTAAAACTCTAACAAATCTAATGGAGGCCTCAGACTTTTGCACACTACTTCCCCCTTTATGACCAGGACGGCCGAGTGGACCTAAACTCCGGGGACACAGAATATCTTCCTGAATGATAAAGTCTCATCTTATCTGATGGGTTCATCTTCGCTTCATCTTCATCCTTGCTTTGCCAAAATACAAATCTCAGCCATTTTGTGGACAAAAGGCATCATTAAAATATACCTTTTGTCCACAAAATACACTCAGTGACCCACGAGCCTGATCTTTTTGTCCACATGACATGTCCACAGGTCACAAAAATGGAGGAAGTGCACACAAGTATACTTATTCGATGCATTTACGCTGACTAAATCTAAATCACACTGACCCTGGTGGACCCTCATGGGCACTTGAACACACACACACACATTGTAATTTGCCCTTAAGTGTACAGGTTCTACATCTGCTGTTCAGTATGCATTAATCTACAGTCCTGCTGCCACACACTGACATGTGTCACATTTACGTGGTGAACCGTAATGAAGGCACACTCAGAACTCACCCGCAGAATCCTAATGTACTTCTGTGCTCATCTGTCTCTTCTTATTTACATATCAGCTCTGGGATTCCTCCCGCTGACCGTATCTCCATCACATTATGTCGTCCCCCCTCCTCCCCCCAACCTTCATCCGCCCCGGCTCTTGTGTGCTTTTCCCTTCCTGTCTCTAATTAGGTTACAGGAGCTCGGGGGTCACAGAGGAGCTGTAAAATTTGACGATTAAACCCTTGAAGGTCACGAATGTCAAAGCTCGGGGCGAGGGGAAAAACTCCGCGTACGACGGCTGCACCTGCGCCGTCTGCTGTGATTGTACACGTGTGTTATCATCAGGCGCATTAGTTGCATGATTGCCTCCTTTGCTCGACACCGTTTTATCAGCCGGGTACGTTGGCAGCCTGATTTATGTCACCTACTTATTGCCCAACAGTGTTTCAGAATTTATGGTTTAATACGCTTATAAATAATCCCCTCTGTGTCTGTGGCTACAAAGAAGGTTAGGGAATGTCACTGCATGGCCATCGATACGGAGACAGCTTAGGTGACGGCAGGGAAACGCCTCCCGTCCCCTTCCATATCTCGGCTAAACAGTCTCTCAGGAGACATCTCTGTTAGCCGGGTCGTCCAGCTTGTGACTCATCCTCCTTCTGTTCCCGCCAAAACTGAGGTCACCTCTCTGCTTTCACCTATATAAAAGTTCGCCGCTCTGCCTTCTGTGCACGCCGGCAACTTCAGCCAGCTCCCGTCCGCCCCCCCGTCCCCAAACGGAGAGAGGCTTCCAGTATCTCAATCCGGGCCCTGTGATGTCTCTCTCCAGAGGGCCTTTTATCTAGTCTGGCAGTATATGTTATAACCGTTTACAACCAGCCGATACACCTTTGACCGTTTCAGTCCACCTCCGTAAAATCCCCCGATGATCAGCAGCTTCCCCAACACATAACTTTAACAACCTGTTTTAGGGTCAGGGCCCTAAAATGCCTTCCTATCACTCTGTGTACTTATATCACATCTATATTCTGTACAGTTACAGATGTTTACACTACTGAAGCTCAACTTTTACTGTACGCTATTTGCCGCAGACTTAATGTTGAAATGTTCACAGACCACTGCTTTTTTTTTTTTTTATGCTTTATCTGATTCCATTGTTGGTGTTCTCGCGCTCCGTTGCCTTCATTTTCCTTATGTATATCTCCACATCAATCAAAGTGAAGAAACTGTGATCCCTTTATGAGGAGACGATCGATATGTTCATGTTTACGTTGGATTAAATCACCCAGAGTAATGTGGAGGGGGGTAATGCCTGCACTCACAGGGGATTGAACTGAACTTTCCCGTTCAGTTTGAGCATTTTTGGCAGCAAAACATGGTTAGACAGCAACTATGCAGCCCGTGCAGCGCCGATGAGTCGGAGGGGGCGACGCCATCCAGCTGATTTTATCATCGCTCAAACATTTTCATCACAATTACAATAACCCTGACATAGCAGTAAATTTGAAATCATTTGATTGTAACGTCAAGCTACAGAGAGAGAGAGAGAGAGAGAGAGAACACACCACGGCATCATCAGCCATCAGCCACGATCACAGCAGACTATCAGTAATCACAAAAAACAGAACCACGGACTCTGCAAGTGCAAATTTTCAGTTTCCTTTTAAATAATTTCACTTCTTCTTGACTTTCATGGCTTTTCACATGACAGCGTGGGCTCATCGTGAGGCCGATGCTCCTCCCCGGTACCCTGGCGAGGTGGGCAGTCACACGGAGCTCTCATCACACGCACGGTGGGGCGGACCGAAGATGAGAAGTTCCACTTAAACTGAGCTAATGAAGCTGTTTGCGTCTCAATAATATGGGACAACTGTGTCCTCCAACCTCCCTGATAAACGACGGAACCACGAGCACCACAATAAATGCGGCCGTCCTCTCTCTGTATTTATTGAGCCTCTTTGTTTACGCAGCGAGTTAGTCCCTGCACATCACACACCGCATCCTTCACAAACGGATGAATTAAACACATTCCGAGCAATGCAAACACCAAAAGCGTTCTCGCAGTGATACAGGCGACAACATTACACCACACTATTAAAAAATCATCTCTGAATAAAATATTTAAACATTCTCCTCTCAATGGCTTTAAGAAAACTGAGCAAAACAGCCATGTTGAATGGCTCTATTATCCCCCTGTATCCCTCTACAAACCGCACACTGGGATCAATATGTGTAATTGTGGATCAAATAAAGGAGGTCCAGCCCTGTGAGAGCGAGAAATCTGTTTTCAACGGTGTCTGGACAAACCCGAGCTCATCTACCCCGAATGATTTTTGAGTTATTTTCCTTTTTTTTTTGGTATTTATGTTATTTTAGTAACTGTATAGAAATGTTTGCAGCACGAAAACTAATCATAGCTCAATTATGGTCTCTCTTTGGCATCCTTCTCAACATATTATCCTTCACCATGTGACAAATCCCTTTTGTATTGAATGTTATTTCGATGTTTCTTTGCACAGCTTAAAGGATGGATGTTTTACCAGCGTTTCTACTCTACAGTCTCTGTATTATTAGCTCGCTAAGTCACAACAAATGTATGATATGGGGTCCGTTATCTGTACATTCTTTCCATCTCCATATCTTCGTAGTGTGGAACGCCACCTGTGGAATATTCAGTGTTCTACAAGGTAACAAGGCCGCTGAGTGATTCGCATAAAGTATGGCATTGATCTGAGCTGAATGTGAGAACGTGTTTTTGCACCATTGAAAGTTTTGTCCCTCATTCCTTAATTGGTTTTGCGTCAGCGAGCAGCTGGGTGAGTTTGAAAAGAGAGAGAGAGAGCAGGAAGATGAATGATGGAGTGTGAAGCTGTTCTTCGATGTTTTAATCCTACGATTGTGGGAAATGTCAGCCTTCTAGTCCACCTGCTCCCATCCACCCTCAGTTTCATCTTTTCTAACTCTCTCTGCTATTGAACTGTCGTCTATGGATCAGAGCTTACCGCTGTCCTACACACAAAACAAATCGTTTGTGCTGGACAAAAGCAGGGCCTGGAAGTTTGGGTGGTGGATGGGGGGAAGCCATCTTACCCTCAACACCTGCGGCCCTCATTCACATCCCTCATTCTAGCATCGGGTCGCTTTGATTACAATGACATCATCATACTTGATGTCGATTCAGCTAACATGTACACGTGATGCCCCCCTGAGGGCTCTAACTTCTGTCACGTGACGTTACACAGACAGTGAAAACAATGACGGGCTGACAGTTCTGTCAAACGACGGGAACGACCTCCATTTATATGTCAACACTGCGTTTTCAGAGGTGCCGGTGTGAAGCTGAAATGAAATCATCTTCAACTGTCATCATGTGTGTCGTGAAGAAAAAAAATGACATTCGTGTTGTTCAGGTGCCATTCAGGGATGATGCTTCGCCCTTCAAATTGGCCCTAAAGTGGATAAAGAGCCCAATTTAGAACGCCCTGTGCTTTGGGGCGTGGCCAAGACCATTTAGGTATTTGAATGGTAAATAAGATGTTACCCTGTAAACACCTCGGCTATTTTAAATTCATGCCGTGTCATTCTGAAACAGGCGTGGGATGAGGTGACGGCGTGCTTTTCGTCGTCTTCTGGCCTCTCCAGAACGCCGGCACAGTCATGACACTTGATATCTAGGCGGCTTTCGCAAACGTTGCAAATTTAGCTTCTTCGCGTCACTGGTGTTTGTACAACACACAGTTTTTAAATAGATCTCATACAGCGTAAAAGCAACACACCTCCTTCGATACATTTTGATTGAAAGAGTATAAAGTCAGCTATTTATCAAATGAGGAACAAAACTCCATGAGATTGAGAGTGATGTCATACGTATCTGTCAGCAGGATAAAAATGGCAGCTGGTTGTTTGTTGGCCGTTCCTTCAGGTGCATCGTGTAACCGGATTTACTTTCTGTCCTTTAAGTATTGGGTTTTTTTTGACATAATGTGATCTGGCTTTGTGCGATGACATTCGGTGATAATTCCACAGTGATCTGGTTAAACAGACGACTGAATGCTTAGTCACAGTCTTGTGGCCGCGCACAGCCGCTGTTGTGCCAGCAGCAATCTCATTAAGTTGAAAAATATCACAGCTACCAAAACAAAAGCGAAAAATAGCGCTGGCAGCACACGAGCACTGATACAAACGTTATCAAGTAAGACCCACCTGGATAATAAACATGCCAATCATTATAGACGCACGTTATTATGACAGGATAACCTCAGGGGGCGCTATCAGAGATACACCTACACCACAAATGGATGGATGGATGGATGGAGGGATGGATGGAAGGATGGAGGGATGGATGATAGACAGACAGACAGACAGACAGATAGATAGATAGATAGATAGATAGATAGATAGATAGATAGATAGATAGATAGATAGATAGATAGATAGATAGATAGATAGATAGATAGATAGATAGATAGATAGATAGATAGATAGATAGATAGATAGATAGATAGATAGATAGATAGATA
>OMNV01011734.1:14855-31999 GCA_900303265.1 Brotula barbata | reverse complement strand
TAGAGCAAATGGATGGAGAAGAGGAGAGAGACCAAGAACAGAGCCCCGAGTGACTCCACTGGAGGTGGTTATGTAAAAGAACTCAAATGGAACAGTCACATCTGTCTGCAGTTAGCGGCTGATTAATGACCTTAACAAGTGCTCTCTCAGTACTATGAAGTGCACGACAACCAAAGTGACGTACGCACTGACGTGATTTGGCAGACCTTTTCCAATAGAACGTCAGCTTTCTCACTACACCGCGCATGCTCACTGTGCATGAACAGACAGACAGCTGAACCCCCAGTAGAAGAATGAAGACCCAGGTGCAGAAGTAAAGTTCAGTCCGTTACTTGTGTAGACAGTAGTTGAAACAGGTGCATACAAAGAAACAAGATCATCTTAATGTAAATATATAAATGCTGTAAATGTAAATAATGTTCATAGAATGCTGCAAGAGCTTGAATTCTTACTAAGAACTACACCATATAAACAGCCTCAGGAGCCTCAGGAGGCTGTTTATATGGCTGTTTATTACACAGCAAAGTGTATAAATATCACCAAATACAGAAAACCATACATATGAGTAACATAAACTAACAATATCATTCACAAGCAAAGCCTCCCCAAGACTTCACATGTGCTTGATCTTAACCAATGAGGATTTTTAAATGACTTTCCTTTAGGTGATTACTGTTAGTGCATTATACAAACTTACCAACAGGTGCCGCCAAACTCAGAACAAATTTTTATTATAACATGATGAGTGGATAATTAGGATATTTTGGCTAATGATGACAAAAACGTATTAGCTGTTGTTTTCCTTTCATCAAACAGGCAGTTTAAGCTGGTTGTGGTGTTTCCAAAGTCATGATCAAATTGCTGTGGTGTGTTTGGGACAACTTGGAGTAACAGCAGCGTTTGAAATGGATTGATTGATTGCCCTCTGCTCCTCATTGAGAATGAGTTAAAGTGCAGAGAATTATTTTCCCTACGGAGGTTTATAAGATATATATATATATATATATATATATAAACCGCAACAGGATCCTGTTTGGCAGTGCAAATGAGGCAAATATGTGCTCAGCATAGAATTTAAAAATAGAAGAAATGTATTGCAGTGTGGTATTTGACCTGCAGGGGACAGTGTTGCAACGTATGATTATGAGCCAAATATGTGCTGAATATATGCATCGCAGATTGTATTCTGTTTGTGTGTGTGTGTGATGTATCGATGTGAGTCAGAGAAAGAGCGATCAAGGATCGTTTTGTGTTGTAGCCACAGATACATTCATGTTAAGTTTGTCAAGTCAAACAGTAAAAGATGATTATGAAGGTTTGATTAATGCAATAGCTGTGGGAGTGGGTAGGGTGGGTGTTAAATGTAAAAACTGTAAAAATGTGATGTGATTTAAAGTAAAACTAAAATCAAAACCACTTTGTAACAGGCATGCAGTTTTCACATTCATCATACCAGTTTTATAACCAAGAATTTAGGTTGTTCTTTTGGTGATTTGTCTTGACCTCGTTGCCCATTGGAGGTCAGAGTTGACTCATCCTTGAGATGGGCAGGTTAGTGCTCATTAAAGAGTTTGGGGTGGTGGTTCATCTGTGTTGGACTTGACTGCACTCAGTCCTTGAATTGCTTTCAGGCTTCATATTTAGAAGTTCTGCTGTGTCAGATTCCCATCAGCACTCAGGGTGACGGCACTCAGGCGCTCAGCGCATTATGGACAACTGAGCTACTAAATCATGCAGCTTTTAATGAGCTGATTATAATAACCAACAACTTAGCGACAGAAGGACCCGAAGTGAGAGATCATCTGTTACTCGTGCGGACATTTACACGCATAAAATGTATGTTAAAACAACATATGTATGTATATATACATACGCATTCATCATATGTTAAATATATGTTATATAATGTCTGATTTAATATAATTTCTAATTATAATACAATAGAGATAGCATTCACAGTGATATTTGTGTTGTGGAAATAGTAGCAGTAAAAGAGGAGAGTAGTCCACACACTGAATTTCTTGCTCTTTAATTTAATAGCAACAGGATGTTACTGCAATAAAATGCTAATGGTTTGGCCTGTTTTTTACAGTAGTCTAAGTAATAATATTATTTGTTATTTGAAGTAATGTAATGTTATTAAAAAAATGTAATCTACAAATCTATGGCATGTCATTTTGACAATAAGCTGAACAAAAAAAAAACCTCGTTTCATATGTGAAGTCACGAGTGCTGATGCTATGATATGAATAAATGGTCTAAGTCACTTGAGATAGGATCATCTTCAAAGCCCCTGTGGGCCTCATGTCACTGACATTAACACATGCGTGCTGTGTATGTTCATGTTGATGTTAATTGACTGATTAGTTCCCTGGGTCCTTGGCAGCACTGCTTCAAGCTTCCCCAAAAAGTGCATGTTAATTTAACATGGGAACAAATCTGTGTGCGTGTGCGTGTGTGTGTGTGTGTGTGTGTGTGTGACGACTCTTCAGCCAGCAGTAATCTCTCACAGCCTTGTGTGATACATTATTGATGAGGTCACAGCCGATTCTCATAATTTTCATTTGCATTAATGACTTTGGACTCATTATACAATATGTAGAACGGGTGGACAAAACCTGCCGTGAGTGCAGATTATGACCTTTGATGCAGAGACAGAGCTATGTTGGTTTTACAAAACAGACAAACAAACAAAACAACACATTGTAGGACAGCTCTGATGCACGCTTTGCTCTGTTAGGGTCTGTTAGGGTTTTATGTGAGGTCACACGTGTGCTCGTTACATTGTCACTTATCTGTATATGCAACAGAAGTGTTACGGTGGTTTTAGGTATTAAGTAATAATAAGTACAGTATGGATAACATTATTTTCATGGTAGAGTTTTATCACTTTTGTGTTTGTTTACCAATATGTCCTTTACTGCACAGCTGAATATGTTTGGAGTGAGCGAGGTGTGGTTTGCATCTGTGCCCATGCTTGCACGCCCCACCGAGCAGTGAGCACCGAGGACGGCGAGCGCTCAGAGTCCTATCGGAGGAGTGAAGCTGCTTTGCACGTGTTGAAAAATGCATGGACTTTATGTGTGAGCACGTCTGCATTTCAGAGCATTATTATGGATTTATACACACACACACAACATACTGAAGGCTGTATCAGAGGGAATGAAACATTGATCTGTGATTCTTCTCTCATTTCTGTCATGATCTCATGTGGAAGCAAAGGTTTAATTCCCCTCCACCTCCATCAAATGTTCTTGTTCAAACTTTGCTATCGAACTAAAAAGAGTTACATGTTATTTATTTCAATATCATGGAGACCTTCAGTTGGATTTTTCATTCCAGCTTTACCCCCAATAAGTTGTCTTGAGCTGATAAAAATACGAATTAGTGAATGTGTGAAAATGTGTTGTTGTTGTTGTTGTTGTTGTTGTTTTTTGAAAGTTTCCATTTAAGAAAAGGAAAACAAAAATAGGGGGCAGTCCGGTTCCACAGCTTCTTGTATTCTTGCATTGTATCGCATTAATGCATTGTATTGTCAGGTAAACCCTGCAAATAAATAATTAAACCCATTTTGATCGCTTTTTGTCACTACATTCTGTGTTTCATTGGGCTCCCATTTAGACATGGATGCTCCATCTGTAACCAGGTGTTCAATGGAGTCCTTGGTTGCAGGAGTTCCAGGCTTTACAGACAGGTTACTCTCAGTGCCACTGAATGTCTGACGTCCGGTGTGTGTTACCACCACGTTTGTTGGTGGACTTTGTCCTTCGCTGCCTCCTGTCCCCTGTACTCTCTCTGACTGCTCCGGTCCATAACAGTAATGAATGCTGACCTGTTGTCGCCTCGGGCCGGTCTGCCCGCTCTTTTTTTCTCTGTGCCCTCTGACTCATCTGTTCTCCTGATGCCTCTGCGCATCGCTGGATATGCTAATGCACAGGACAATATGCTAATGCGGCGAATGCATATTCATTAAACTTAGTGAACGCATTCAAGATGACAGTAGGGAGGCAGGATACAATGTCACTGGGGGGAAAAGGTCCAGCCAAAGCTTTTGCCTGCTCTTGTCCAAACTTTTGACTGGATGACTCACCAGGTGACCCAGAGTCTATGTGAAGTTGCAGGTTTGAAACTTTAAACCTGGACATGGGAAACTGGTCAATGGATTTGTGTAGACTTGAGTGGGGGTTTGGGGTGTAATTCCATATTTAAGTGCTTCGAGATTGACAGTGACCAAAAATACTGTCAAACCTGTGAGAGTCACTTTGGGACCAATATGGCACCAAAATTGGCTCAGTTGGTCTTAATTCACAGGTTATTTTTCATTACACTATACGTAAATATTAATGTTATATAACTATATGAATTTCTTATCTTTAATAAAAAAAAGACTGTTCAGAACACACCCTTTTCAAGGTGGGTTTCCTGTCGTTCTGGCACTCTTTTTGATACATGAAAATGAAACTCATGTCTTTTTCGAGGCATTTGGTCGACCTAAAATGACAGAATTGGTCATGACAAAGATGTGATCTAAAGAAATGTGTGAATACCGGCACAAATGAAATCAAACACAGTCACAATAAGAAACTCATCAACAAATGATCAAACAAATCAACAAGTTAATCAATGAGGAGATTTGTAAAAAAAAATACACAAGAAGATAGAGACAATAGATAAATAAAGAGGGAAATTCTTAAAAGAAAAGATGAAATAAAGAGGGAACCAGTGTGAGAATGTCAAAGTAGCACATTTTCTGGTTCCTATGGGTTCTGGATGAGCTGTCGTTTGTCCACATTTCTCTGCGCCAGAATGAATTTGACCCTTATTTTCCTTAAATCATCCATTAACACTCTCGTACCTTTTTACTTCAGATATTGTCCTTTTTCTCAGAGTATGTGGTAAGTTTGTGCCGATCATGAGTGGTGAGAAAGCATCCACTTTTGTGTGAAGTTTGTGCTTATGCACAGTGTGTGTTTGACCTTTATTTTCCATGCAGCTCACAGTTTTATGCATGGTTTGTGAAAGTGATCGCAGATGTGTGTTTTTTCACATGACTAATCTCCATATTTTAATGGCTTCACCTTGGCTATGGCAACGTTGTCTAACCTTCATTTATTCACTGAAGGATTTTGTGAGCATTACAGTTCCATCACCAACTAGAAACGAGAAAAGTTTCTGCAGTTTAATCAAATTAGAATCAATTCATCAGTTTTATTTATTCTAGTGAAACAATCTGCTCCATTATTTTCGCTCCCATGAGGGAAATTGATTCAGGGTAAAACACATCAGTAATCTGAATAATAACCTGGATATGGACTCTGACAAAGTGGGGCGCTGTGTGTGTAAAATTTTGAAGAAAAACAGACAAACAGCCATCTGGATGTTTTTTCTTCTTTATCCCATTGGCAGGGATACGCATATAAATGTCAATGTAAATTGTGTCAGGGTATCAATGGCTCAAAAACAACAGATTGTGTTATAATTTATGTTGTGAATGAGTACATCATCAAAAATTGGAAACATACAAAACACATCCTGTCCTAATAATACTTTTCTCCTGAGTGAAATAAGCCATCTCTCTGTCTCTCTCTCTATCTCTCTCTGCATCTGATATTTGAATCCATTTCTTGTGTTGGTGGGAGAGATGCAGGGCCGGGTGCTCTTAGGCTATGTGTCCCATAATAGCCTGCTATAGTGCCTCCTCACAGAGAAATGCTTTCCCATGCGCTTCAGAGGAGATGAGGTGGAATTTCATAAGAAAAAGCCTTTTTTCTATAAGTGGGCTCACAGTCATAGCATCACACAGAAATCACCGTGTTTCATTATTCATAATCCTGCTGATTCTTTGCTTCTGTTTTCTGCACCATGGGGGAGTCTTGATAATCGGTAAAAAGAAGAGAAAACTCTGAAATGGTTTTGTTCCAAATATTGCCATTTTCACGTTCCTAATCAATCATTAAGCCTATAAAATGAGGAAAATTCACAAATTTACCTCATAGCTTACCACAGTGACTGGACCACAGAGCTTTTTGTTCTACACGCTTTACATTTTTATTTCTTTTCGATGAGTCGCACAGTTTAATTTCATTGTCTTATTTTATCTTATTTTATTTGTATTATTATTTTAATTAATTATTATATATTATCACCTTTATAATAAAATAAATAAAATAAAATAGTATTATAGTTCTTTACTTTAATTTAAAGTATTTTACATTACATTACACTGTACATTCAATATTTTTCGTTTGCTTTTTCAGATTTCTTTCTAGTGTCTTGGGATGTCTAATGTGTGTATCACAATGTAAACTCTCTTGACACTCTCACCTACATGGACCCCAGCCTCCACACAACCCTGCAGCAGACGAGTACCTATGGAGGCTGCATGGACGTTTCAGTCAGGGAAAAAGCTCTTTATTAACATAACACAAGTCAAAATGACATTAAAATGACATTTGATGGCATTCCCCTACTGCCAGACAGGACGCAGAGGAAAGGGAACACAGATCACGATACTGATATTTCATGACCAAAGGCACTGGATGCAATTAAAAGACAAAATGAGTCAAAAAGTGGAAAACAGTCAACGGTATCATAATATGTAAATACTGTACAACACACTACATCATCATCATCAGCATCCTGATTCTGTCGATGTATGGTTGCTAGGGTCGTTGCTAGGGTCTTGCTCCATGGTGTTCCATGAGTATTTGCTGGGGTGTGTTTTGTTAGTTGTGAGGAATAGTGATTACAGTTGTTATAACACTACAGCCAGAGTATAAAACAGCCCCAAAAAGGTCTTGGCTTCCCAAAAAGCACTGATGCTGTTTGATTGTTATCTGATAACAAAGAAATATTAAGAGGCATAAACAGAATAAAAATAATGAATTCAAAACTTTTACATAGAAGTGAAACAAGACTTGAGGGTGGCATGAAGGAGTTCTGATTTTAAGAGCTATATATGTTTACCTATAATAATTATTTCCTAATTGCACTACGGCTGATGGAATATGGAATGTAAATTTATTCCACGAGTGAGTAACGAGACTGTGGATATTCTGGATTAAAATTGATGTAAGTAAGGCCCTGTAAATAAATAAAAACTCATCCCCGTTTTACAGGCTGCTAAAGACAGTCAATTTTTTCCTGTAGAAGACAGTGGTGTGTACCTCTGAGAACTGTGTGGACATGAACTAGATGGGATGCACTCACTGCACCTGTTATCTCTGTTCACTGAAAACTCTCTCCCACTTTGTTTTCCACCAGTTAAACAGCCATACATTTGTAAATAAAGACATTATTTTTCAGTCACCAATTCTCTGTTCTGCATTGGGGTGCAAGCAATATGATGCTGCAGTTTAGGTGTGAATTGGACACGGCTGTGTCTAATTGCCACATTTTCATTTCATGAATCGTCTAAGCTTTGAAGAATCTATTTAAGATTCTGTTTAGAAAATAATGTGTCGTGTGAATCCTTGCCATGTGACACGTGGTTGCAACTCTCTGGTTCCAATTTTCAGAGATCATTGTTACATACAATCTTGTTACATACAATTGTTACAAAAATCTACACATATACTGTATGTATCGAGGTTCAGAGTGGTCAGAATGGAATTAAAGTACTTGCTCTCTGTACCTGTATATGAATAGTTCATCAAATGATTGAGGTTAGAGCCAATGGTTCTTTCAGCCTTTCAGCCAGATGCCCTGCAGCCTTTCGATGTCCCGTTGGTTTGGCGGAGATGAACCACACAGTGATTGATGATGTGAAGATGGCAGCGTAGAAGTGGAGCATCGTGGTTTCGAGAAGATCTGTGGATTCCATAGAGAGGTTCCTCCCAGAGATCTTAACCCAGAAAAAAAGTTTTATGGCTCCCTAGTGATGACATTGTCATCTACACAGCTCTCAAAATCAATAATCAGATCGGACCAAGAGTGTAGCTCTCTGTCAAGTCAATATGGAGCTGCTGTTTTTCCACAACCATCTCTCCTGATGGATCAAACATAAGCGATTATTGCTACAATTATGGGAAAGACTCAGGGGCAGCAAGCCACGACTCAGTCACTGCTCTCTGCTCTCTCTCTGGTTGTTGTGGTTAGATGGTCATTTCAGATGATTGTTGAAGCAGTTATCTTGTATATTGACACACTAAAACATCTGAGAACATCACAGTCCCCCAAAAAATGGAGCTACAAGCTTTTCGCTGCAGCGTACCACTCGACTCTTGACACAACAGAGCGAATGTAGATAGTTAGAAAAAGATCCTCACTGAGACATGCAGCTTGTTGTGGTAATGTATCTATGTGTACAGGCTTGTGTGGAACGCCATAGAGAGTTGGAAGAATCTTGTTCGCATGACAGCTTTCTTCCTTTCAGCCATGTTCTGGATGATGTCAGACTAAGATATATGGGGTCAAATCAGATCTGAACAGGCAGCTTATGTGATGTGAGAGATACCCAGGAGGATGGCATCTGGTGGGTATCATGGTGTTGTGTCACATTAAGGATTCTACAGATCCTCAGTGAGCACCAGTCAGATGAAAGAACTAGAGTGGATGAAATACTGAAAGATGCAAAGATCCCCAGCTAGCAGAGGAGACTGATTATGATGAAAATGGGTGGATGGATGTATGGATGATGGATGGATGGATGGATGGATGAATCATGGATCCACTAATGGATGGATGAAGGAATGATTGAATGGATGGATGCATTGATGGATGGATGGATGACAGAATGATTGAATCTTACGTCCTTCCTTACTTTGATCTTTTGCATGTGTGTATGTAAATACAGCTGCAGTTTGTGTTTCCTGTGTGTAGGATAATGGACAATGGGTTCATGTCTACGTCTCCGAATTCCTTCTATCATCCAGAATCTGTGCATTTGTTCAGCGATGTCCGACACTGGAGGCCGACGGTGGAGGCGTAGTGTCTGTCAGCAGCCCGAGCATGTCCATGATGGAGACAGCAGCATCGGAGTCAGTCGTGGTGCTGGAGCAAAGAATTTTCATCAGTGATGACAGCTGATGGAAATTGTCGTGTCAGTGTATTGTGCCCCAGGAGGGATGATACCATTAGTGCTCATATAGACACTTAATGACCCTGATAAATCAAACTGTTGTGACTTGATGATTGTGGAGTGCTTGCATGCTATCTGTGGCACAGAAGACCATGGTAATTATAAAAAAATATGTTGGGGGCCGACTTGAAGCAGTGTGGACCTCACGATACAATACCGATCCTCCAAATTCAACTTAAGACACGAAACAGCACATTGAACACACACAGCCAAACCCAAACTCAAGAGATTTGGAGTCTTCAGATTTGTTCATCTAAGTCAAATCCAAAATCTCTGGTCCACGCATGGTTTGTAGTTCAGTTGTCCTCTGGGTCTGCTGCACAACAGCAATTGTGAATTCAAAATTGCTCTCATGTTGCCTATATGCACAAAACTATTCTCACCTCCATTTTTTTTTCTTTTGATCATTTATTTTAATGTGGACAATTAGATGCAGCTGCTGCAACTGCAACACGATGCCTGCCGTGGCTGTAAATGGCCCAGATACTCAAACCACCTCAACTACCATAAAAAAAAAAAAAATGTAATGCAGTTATAGTCAAACATGTCCCTGATCAGAGAAAACACATTTACTTTGACAGCTGAAATGAATGCACACTTCATTAACAGAATTCTGTCAGTCCATGGTATCAAAATATTTTGGCACAAAATCACACCAAAGGTTTCATCACTTTGTATAAGTCTTTCTTTTGTGTCCAGTTGCACACACACATGCCTATCTGTGGATCGGAAGCATCAGACTTCCTGTCCTATTTGGGCTACACGTGTGCTGTCTTGTGTGAAATTATTGATTTTGATTTTCTGCTGCTTGGAAACAAACAGTTTTTTGTCCTTCGTTCCGTATAAAGATCGGTAGACCTACAGGTTTGATCTTGAATTCTTGTGTTTTTGGCCCTCAGACCAGCAGTTTCTCTCAGGACCTGCTGGATGGTGAAACGCTGAGAAGAAATAACCCCTACATCTCTGTTCATTAATATTACACGGCCTTGTCTGTACTGTACAGTGGAATCTCAGCCTGCTTTCACCTCTAAATAATTCACACAATAAAATCCTTTCTTTCTAGACCTTAATCCTGTCTCTTCTTTGTGCTGCTCAAAGTACAAGACTGATGAGAGAAGGGGAGAGAGAGAGACAGCAAGAGAGAGAGGGACAGAGTCAGATTTTGTCCAGTCAGACAATCCTGCCATACATTCTGATTTATTTATTCTTTAACATGTTGGAGAATCAATATGAATCTAAAGCAGATCACTCTAGTTAAGATACCGAGCAGATTTACATGACAATGCTTTCTTAAAATTTTATGAATATAATAGTATGTTTCCTTTGTTTAAGTCACGGATAGGTTTCGTTGACAGTTTGCATTAAAATGTACCTAACCAGTGCCACTTACTTACTGATTTGTGTCTATCCAAACAACATGGAATAAAATGAAAATTACTCTGTTTTATGGAACATATATGATTCACTGTGCATGAAAGATATTGTCAAATTTTACAAAGACATGTACATTGGCGTGTTCGGTACACAAATGTACATGTACTGTAAATGGGAAGTGTGTAGTATATTTCTAGATGCTTGTTGTCCAAAATCTCCGAGCTTAATCAAGAAAACGTGGAGCTTAAAGCTCGCACAGCCTTGAAAGTTATTAGCAAAAGTGCTTCAAGGTCACCAAAAGATGGGCACTGCAAATGAAAAAATAAATAAATATCCATCATAACAAGAATAAGCCTTGGAGTATTCATTGTAATGTGAATTGCACCTGAAGGCTCACAATTTAGGGACGTTTTAATTTCCTTCCAGGATTTTTTTCCTTTAAATTAAAACTTTTAAAACACATTTATAATTAATAACAGATGTTGTTTCATAGCCATATTCAAATTTTAATCTTTGTCATCTGCATTTTGTTATTACTGAATTAAAAATTTTTTTTTTTTTTTTACTATGTGCGCTCTTCTTACGCACGGCCACATCCATTCAGGTCAGCAGTGGACATGAACGCGCTGCCACACAGACAGGATGAGACCGGATCCGATGCGCAGGACATCCCTCAGTTGGTGAGAGCGGGAGACCGTCTGTCTATGTTGCGCTTTGGGAACAGCTGCTTGTCTGGTTTGGGTTTTTTGTTTTTTTTTCCCGGATTTTGATCGGACTGTAGCGGACGCGGACCTGGAAAGCAGAAGGAAATTATTACCAAAAACATTGTATGCGTTTTTCGAAAACATATCAACTTGTGACTCTAAAACACGTTTCTGTCGATTTCATCTAAAAAATGGTGGAGGAAAGAACTCTCCAATAAGCGCACTGTTGTTTTAACTGCTTCACCTGATCACTTTTATCCAACCGAGGACGCTCGGATTGCGTTGTTAAAGCAGAGATGTCAAGAAAAATCCGACCTTTCAGTCCTTGACGTACAAATCCGACGGACATATGTTCATGTGGATGTAAAGAAGCTGCGCTCAAGTGAGAGTTAGGTTTGGTTCCACCTATCCGAGCTGAAACTCGACCCTTCTACCTGCAACCCGGGGCGCCCTGAGCCGGAGGCGCCGCCATGAGTCCATACCCAAATACTGATGTGTTAGGTAAGGTAATTATTTACCTGTTTATGAGAAACGCGACCACGATCTATTGTTCCTGCTATAAGACGACACGTCTCTGTGTCCAGGTACAAACCATTCTGGGTGAAGGAAAGTAGCTTTTAAGTAACGCGTAAAATGCGCACAATGATTGCCAAAACCGGAGAGGAACTTTCCAAGCAACAATGTGAAGACCAAAGCTTTTTTAACCAAATGGTTATTCATAAAATATGTCATTCTGTTTCATTATCATCAAACCAATATCTCAAAATAAATATCAAAATCAAAATAATCATATCGTGCTTTATTGGTGACGTAGGAGACGGACTTGTAATCACTGTGTGCTCATGCTTCAACCCGCTATTCGATGCACTGTTTTTAACAGCTAATAGATCAAAAACCATAATCAGTGTCCTCCTTGTATTGTTCTATATTTCGATTAGTAATTAAATTTATTGGATCAAAATTGACCCTCCGTCACATCAGTAAACAATTTGTACAATGAGAATTCATTATAAATTCATTATAATGAGCTGGATGATCTTTTTGATGATATTTTACTTTGCCTTCTATTAGTACTGTGTATGTTACACCAACTTGGCATCGTTGTTTGTTTTGATTAATTTTGAGTCCTGGTCTTAGTCTCCACTTAAAGTCTAACTTCCTGTATGAGCTATGCTATATACTATACTACATATTGTACCATTTGTGGACATTATGATGACAGTTTGTACAGAGTATCAGCACTTTCGGACAGAGAGCAGAATTGACAGATGTATGGTTGAAAGGATGGATGGATGGATGTACGGATGGATGCCACATTACATGTATACATGTAATAGCGACAGACAAATGAATGAATACAGAGACGGGGATGGAGAGATACATGTGAAGCGTGGTGGCTGGATTGATGGTGACCTTTGAGTGTGTGTCTGTCTGGTGATTGGGTGTGATCCTGACTGGATGTGTGGGCGTAATTGAGTGTGCAGCTCCTGTGAGTGTCCAGGTCCTATCACCATGGAGACCCAGTACAATAGATGGTGATGAGTCAGGTACTTAGTGGCAAAGTACCTTACTGTGCTACATGGCTTCAGTACACATAATTAAAAGTTGAAAGGAAGGAAGGGGTTATGCTGTTTGTCTTATATGTTTGAGTTGCTACACTTTTTAATTACAAAAATATGACAATGATACAAAAATGATAATGCTGATATGAATAGAGGCTCTGGTGCTGCCTCACATAAGTTTTAAGAGTCAACTTAGTCTTATAATTTTTGCATTTGGTGCAACAGATGGACGTCCATGACTTGATGCAATGAGAGTGTAATGAGATATATACTCTCATATAATGTAGATAGATAGATAGATAGGTAGATAGATAGATAGATAGATAGATAGATAGATAGATAGATAGATCGATAGATCGATAGATAGATAGATAGATAGATAGATGGAGGGACAGGTGAGGACAGGAGATGGACTGTAGGGGTCAGGTAGGATGGAGGAACAGGGTGGGACATACAGCAGACCGGTGGAGACAGATGAGTTGACAGAACAGGCCAGTCAGATGGCCAAGAGAGTCGAAGAACATGTGCTGATGTAAAACTGCTTTGATCGGGGAAGATTCAGTCAGAGTTTTTATGAGAAACAATGGGGAATTTGGACAGTCAGCTTTTACCGACCAAGACATTTTTAGACTGCGAAAACTGGTGGTAAAAATCAAATCCCAGAGAGCCGACAGTGAATAGTTTTTTAATTTCCTCCTTTTACTGTCGTCTTTGTCGTGGTTTTACTCCTTTTTAAATATGTACAACCTGAAACATGGAGCCTAGACATTTGTGGAGCTAGAGACATAACAAAGAGAGCCTCTCTTTTTAATTTAATCAATTTAAAGAAACTGAGTGTTGTTTTTGTCCAGGAAACCCACATTTCATTTCATTTAGCCCTTTAAATTCCCTGAAACTCCTCCATCCTCTTCGGTCTTGTGCCCTTCGGTCTAGTTGTTGCCATGACAGCCCTTCTGCCTTCATCTCTTGCTCTTGCTTCATTCTTCCCACGGCTTGAGCGGTACTGGTTCAGTGTGGGGGTTTGGCACTGGAGAAGTTCCTGCAGAGCTGTCTCACTTTTCTGGTCTTTAAGAGAACCTGTAGTATACGGAACTTGTTTCAATGTGAGTGGAGGTGTGGGACTTTCTGTTTTAAGAAAATTCCTCACTGCAAAAATCTCCGCGTTGGGGCAGGTGATGGACCTGTGTGGTCCAAACCTGGAGGATGCTGCTGCCCTGGCCTCTGCTCTCCTCAGTGAGAAAATTCCAGTTTACAAAAGATGAACAGATCCGTTCCCACTGTGAGGGGTCTATAACAAGTAGAAACAATGACCCGATCTCTTTAGAGAGCTTGTCCCCTGATTTTAAAAGCTGTTCTGGCTGGTTTTGAGAGCTCCATGTGTCGGAGACCATCAACCTCAGAGATTCAGGAAGAAAAACGATGTACATATTCCTGGTAAAATACTGAACAAGGTCAAACTGAGTGGAGGGACCATCTGGGTCTGGGGTCTTAGGAGAGGCCGGCATGGAGGGCACTTGTCCTCAGAGAGAAACCGTTTTCTGTAACGACCTTTGTTTGTGTTTTTAGAGAGGCTCTTCCTGTTGTTTGGAGTGATTTTTTTCACAACAGATGTTAATTTTCGGCTACAAGTACAAACAAAAGGTTAGTAAAAGGTGAACTAGTAAACTTCATCCTGTACCAAGCAGCGATGGCTGTGTATCTGAGCAGGCAGGAAAAAAATGGATCAATCACTGGACTGTAATGAAAAAGTGATCCTGATCAGAATGATCAAAGCTCGGCTGACCATTGATTTGAATTACTTCAGTTTGATGACACATCTGGAAATGTTTCAGAGTTTGTGGTGATATGGGGAAATTTTACGTACGCTGAATGTTTTGGTTTCAATGATAAAAGACATAATGACTTACGAATCATCGGTGATGAGGTTTTAAGTGTAATTTTCACTATTTTATCCTGAAGTTTTCTTATTATCCTCGTCGAATTGTCAATTTTCCGTCAGTGACCACGTGAAGCTCTGGGGAACATCAGCTGGTCTCTGTGTGTTTTTAACGTTTCTTTCTCCATTTGCTAATGGGGACACATTTTACATTTGGACCCGGGTGCACAATACATAATAATGGCTTCATTGGTGATTCACACTACTGCCTCACAGGAAGAAGGTGCTGGGTTCAAATCCAGCTTGAACCAACTTGGGTCTTCCTGTGCAGAGTACGTGTGGAACAGGAGGATGGAGCGATGGATTATTATGTTATTTTATTCATATACATAGTGGGAGAAAAATCAACTCATCTTTCATCAAAAAATCTAATAAATAAAATGTTTTATAAAGAAAAAAAACTCCTCTTTCTGGTGATTTCATATACAGGTAGACACTATGCTGTATACCTGTATATATAACTGAATGGACTCCACTCGTTATTAGCCTGATATTAACTTTGGTTTTTTGATCACCTTAGACCTGTGACTTGTCTTCTTCACTTCGGACTCGACAGGCTGCCATGATACCTGACAAATGCAGCATCAATCGTCATCATCATTCCTCTCATCCCCTCCCTCCTTTCTCTTCCTCCTCACCTTCCCACACCTCGTTTATCTGCACCTCCACCCTTCTTTTCAATCCTTTGATGTTATTTCCCTTTCCTTAAATCCTTTCTCCGTCTCTCCTACTTCTTCCTCTCCTTTCCTTTTCATTTCAGACCCACCTCTCTCTCTCTCTCTCGTGCCCTCATTTTCCTCCATCCACTGTGTCTAGTTTTAACCCTGCCTCTCATCCATCTTAACCCCCACATTTCTAACCCCACCTTTCCTCCTGTCTCATCCCCACTTCTCCGACCTACGGTTCTATGGATATCCTCATCCCCATTTCTTCCCATCTTCTGCCTCCCATTTCTCTTTCATCTCTGATCTTTCCCCTGGTTTCTGGTCTCTCTCTCTCTCTTTCCTTGCTCCACCTCCACTGTTATCACCTCTCCCAGTCTCCTATCCTCCTCCTCTCTCGCCTTTCTCTCCACCTTTTTTTTGCCCCTCTATCTTTTTCATTATCTCCTCCTTCCTTCTCTGCAGCTCTATCACTCCTCTCCTCTTCCTTTTTATCATCTGTTCTCCCCTCTCTTCCCTAAATTCCCCTATCTCTTCGTCTTCCTCTCTTGTCTGATTCCTCATTCACCTCCTCCACCTCTCAAATCCTCACAGCTTTTGTATTCATCCCTTGCACTGCTTTCCCCCTTGTTTCATCCACCTCCTCCTCATCCACATCTCTCCTCTTTTCCACCTCTCCCTCCTCTCGTCCCGCTTTCATCCTGACCCTGGTTCTTCCTCCTTCTCTGCAGGCTGTTAATGGAGAGCTTTTCGAATGTCAGCTGGTACAGTGGTCATCGCAGGAGGAATTCTGGCAACAGTCATCTTACTGACCATCGTTGCTGTGCTGTGTTTATGTAGGTTGCAGGTACGATTGCCTTTCCGCTATCAAATAACTTTTTACCTTAAACTCTGACCTTAACTACCATCATCATCAACAGCATTGTTTTTTCCTTGTTAGAGAAAAGCCCAAAGTTTCCAAATATACCAAATATATCAGGGTGCATTCTGGGAAAATCTGTATAAAATAATACCCAGCAAATCCAGAGTAGATGAAGAGAAATTTCAGAAAAAATCCATAATTTAACTTAATCGAAAAGTTATAACTTTTTATGGCTTTTCTACCTTTCCAAAGTGGAAAGGCCTGTTAAATGTATCCATTAAGTATTTGCTGTAAACTTTACCGAATTTCCAATACTTCTTACAGTGATGGTGATGAATGATTACGATGATAATAATAGGAGTGAATCGGCTTTTTGCCTCTGCCAAGCAGGTTATGTTTTTGTCTGTTAATCAGTTAACAGGCTTGTGTTTGTTTCCTCGCTGGATTACTTAAAAAGACATTTTTTTTTATGAAACTTGGTGGATGGGTAGGACACGGACAGGACATAAACCTTGTTATCGTGCCAAACCAAAGCTTCCAAACTAGCTGAGCTATACAGTAAGTAGTTGTAGGAAAATGAGGCCAAAATGCATTATAACCAAACTGAAGTTCACAGCTGTCTAAATGTTTGCCTTGGTATTGGGATGATGAGCTGAGATAAAGATGAGTTTAAACTGTGAAGAGCTTCTGTGTTAACAAAACCAGAGAGAGTGGTGCATGTGGCCAAATGAAAACTCTGAGCCTTTCTTCTTGTGTTTGCATCCGACAGTATTACTGCTGTAAGAGGGACGAGTCTGAGAAGGGGGAGGAGGAGGAACCGGAGCTTGCCACCATGTCACCATCACGCCCCCTGGCTCTGTCTGCTCCTCCGACGCCCCCGACACCGCAGCGCTACAGTGAAGACCCAGAACCCTACCCGCCCACCTTCCTGACCGAGGCCAACGGGCCAGTCAGCTGCTCCCCCA
>OMNV01011734.1:4034-14835 GCA_900303265.1 Brotula barbata | reverse complement strand
AGCCCCGTGACGCCACCCCGCCGCTGCCAGCGCCCGCATACCTTCTGCCCGTCCTGCGCCCGTTGCTCGCTGCCTTTCTACCTGCAGCACCCTGAGCAGCTGTGCAATGGTGGCCGCAGGATCAGCTACAGGACGGTGCAGCAGCAGGAACTGGACCTGCCCATGGACCTGGCCAGCTTCTATCACAAGCTCAACCTCATCCGCTCGGTCACCATGAGGGAGGTAGTCACCCACAGCGTCAGCACTGACGTCTAACGCTACGACTGCTGTTAGGCCTTGTTGAGCATTATGTTGAGAAGATTTCAAATGGGTAGTACGCAGATTTGTGGATGGGACCTGCCCAAGTGTACGCATTCACATAAAAGTATTCGTCCTGTTCATCTTACTGACAGTTGGACCTTTTCAAAAACCCCGTAACTCTTGAACGTCTGTGAGGGATAATGTGTTAATACTAACAGGATTAAACAGCTAGCTAGCATCCCTGCTTTGTGGTTTGAACACTAGCAGGAGTGATACTTATCATGTCAACTGGTGTGTTTAGTCCCATTTGTATGAAATTACTACTCAGACTCACCGTGTGGTTTATAAGACTCAATTTTTACAGACCTTTTCCCTTCGATATCTTATTCTGCTGCCACACTGGCAGGCTAGCGCTAGCTTATCTTTAGTTGCATAGTACTAGCTGTAGCTTTAAAATGAAGGTCATTACTCAGCAGACTTTTTAGGCGTATGTGAGACAAAATGGAATATTAACTTTCTCGAGCTATGTGACAATGCTGGTAAAGGTCGTTCTTGTGAACAAGCTACATTATGTGGATAGTGGTTTGATAATATGAACTGCCGGCCACCATTTTACTGTGAATGAATCCCACAGCAGCTCAAGTAGTATTATTGTTTAGGCTGAGTTGTCGTGCCATTGTTCCAAAGATCCAGTCATAGCAAACGTCCACCAGCAACTTCCAAAGCTAGCTAGCGTACAGTTTGAGTTGGAGCTGAAGGAGAGCAGTCAGTTTGATACATGTTTTATTCTGTTAATGCGATGCTTCTGTTTTGTACGTGAAGACAATTATCAGATTGAAAGTGGCAAAAATGAATGAGTGAGTGGACTGTAAGTTGATTCACGGTGTTCTCAGACCTTTAGTTCCTGTTCTTTGGTTCAAATCAGGGATGCAATTGTTCCATATTTTCAAAATCCACTTATTGTGTATTGGTTTGGTTTTGCAGAGAAATAAATCCAGGCAAACCGATACTATACAGTACACCGTGCATTGACGAAAGGAATTTGGGAACACTCTACGCTCATAGTTCAGAAAGGGAGAAACACAACAGTGCTGGAAAGCTAAATAACAAGGAATGATAGAACTGGGATACTTTCAGACTTCTAGAGACCATTTGGTCCACATATGGAACCAAACTATGGAAGTGGAACGCAGGATTTGACCTCAAAACCACAAGACGTGCTGCCTACAGACAGCTGAACAGGAGAACAGGAGAAACTGGCATATTGACCACAAGCTATCCTTCGACATGTTCATCCACAGACCTTTTTAGTGTCTCTTTAATGTGCGTTCATTCCGTTCACTCTCATATAGTCAGTATTAACCAATCGTGTCCACGCCACAAAAGGACTGCACCAGAGTTCATCGGATCACACAGTAGAGCGTGATCGCTGTGTTTAGAACGATTCTGATGAACAGACAAGGGCTAAAGATGAGCCAGGTCACACTGATCTCCATTTGAGAACCCTTGTGTTCACTCCGACAAAGACTGTTATCAACAACGAGCTTAGTTCAGTGTCTGCTTTGGTCGTTGTTGTTTCCTGTTGAACTGAATATTTGAACCGAGTACTTAGGCAATATGCTAACAGTATTTCTTAACTGTTTTTCCTGTTTACAGTGTACAAACCATCACGTCCAGAACACTTTTCTGTTTTTTAGATTATCACTGACTGTATCTATATCATCCAGAGTCAAAATTATATTTAAGTTTTCCACGTCGCACTTCACAGCAAAATTTGTATTTTTGATTGTGTTTGTTATTATCTTATATTATGTAGCAAGATGTAAAACACATAGAGCTTTAATCTGTCAATCTTTCCTTGATATCAAGTCATTATTTGGTGTCAATTCCTTTTTTATTCAAGAAAAAATGAATTGTTGACATCGACAAGTGAAATTTTCATTAATTTGATTCAATAAATTTGTGTCGAATCAGTATTTTTTTTTATACCTGTTTAATTATTCTACATCAATAATTCAAATATGACCTCAAATTGCATTTTTCACACCAAGAACTGAATATGAAGAGGTGCTTAAGTTGTTTGTGTAATCACATTATTATCAGATTAATTACTGGGTATGGAATTGTTGATATAAAACATTTATACAATAAGTTGCGTTGTAATGTTTGGTATCAAGGAAAAAATAATAAATGGCACCACAGTTTTCTGTTTCTGAGCTTCTGTTTGACTTGTATAAACCCATCAGCGTTGGATTGTCAGTGACGTGTTTGTATTTTAAAAATAATTCAGTCCAATTAAGAGGAATAATTGCGAATGTGTTTGTCTGCAGAGAGAAGGCGTAGAATTATAAAGGGCTTTTCTAAAGCATTCAATGATCCAGTGACTGTGAGTTCAGACTTATTTCCAGTTGGGGATAATAGAGATGTAGAAATTGAGTTAGAGAGAAGGATGTTAATCATGGAAAACAATGACTGAGAGCGCAAACGTTTATCTAACGATACAGTGGGTTCATGTATTTTATTGACGTCATAAGATGACATCACTGTGTCAGTAGAGCAGAAAATAGCTCAAGGACCATGGCTGTGATATATTTTCATTTGCCTCCTCCCCTGCCCCCAAGAATAAACAGAAGCAGTTTCTTGTTGCCTCTGTGTTCTACATGGAAGCCTCGGTTACACCGTGACCGTGTTTGTGATTGGGTTTTTGGGTATAAAATGCTTTGTTGTATGTTCGCCGTGGGTGTAGGCAGAAATCCTAGTGTGGGTGAGAACAGAGAAAATGGGGTGGGCCGACCTAACCCTAAAAACAATCCTTCTCAATGGTTGTGGAACACCAACGTTAACTATATTAGGACATGGAGATGGTCCGTCTAGAAGCCTTCTGATTGGGTGGGCCCGAGTGCTAAGTGGGTGGGCCTAGGCCCAGCTACACGGCTGATGTTCACTCCTATTTTTACTTTTAATGGCTAAAAAACAAGCATGGGGCATTGTATAAGAGGAAGAACAGTGGAACTAAAGTATAAACATGCACCAAGAAGAAGGGTGCTTTATTGATTCCCTTAGGGAAATTAACTCTCTGCACGTTTACCCATCCTCAATGAGCAGTGGGCAGCACACACATGCACAACAGAGCCAAGGGACCAACTCCAGATCTTCCTCCTGTTGCCTTGGTCAGGAGCGATTAGCCTAACTTACATGTTTTAGTGGGTAGGGAAAACCGGAGCACCCGGAGGAAACCCACGCAGAAAACTCTACACAAGAAGAAAGTGACATTCGCTCACGTTCAACATCCTAAGGAAGTGTAAAGCTGTTTTTAAAGGTGACTTTTGCATGTCGTCTCAAAGTACAATAGAGTAGACGAGAAGCTTTTAAACATGACAACAGGGGGCGCCAGCTGCTTCTGTATGCCTGCTGACAGACCGATACCTGCTGTGGCTGCCTCCTCAGTGGCTCAGTTTAGTCTTCAATAATGCGGTAGAATCGGTAAGATTTTAGTGAGTCAGGTGTATTTTTCTCTCATTTGACGTCCGATTTGATCCAGGCTTGCGGAAATGGATGAAAATGGAGGTGAAATTTGCACAGCTTAGATAATTGTGCAGCGAAGTAACAGAGCGATGCATTAATATTCACGAGGCTAGAAGTGATTCTTTTTTCAGCCATTATCATCGTGATACAGTCCCCAGACTGTTGTGGTATACTGTAGGTCTCGTATGAGGTACTGTGTGCTGTCGGGAACGTGACGTGCTGAATTGTGGTTGTAGAGTATCTAAGTCAAGTTGAGGGCCTTAAATGTGGCCTGAAATAAAAATCAGGGACAAATATGTTCATTTTAATTATATTTGTTATACAAGTCAGTTTATTATCAATAGCACACAATCTCCATACATACTTTTTGTACAAAGAGGTATCAATTATATAAAAACACAGTACACAATAGGTATATTGCCAAAAATGAGACATATACTTCTGAATATATTTCAACCATACTTCAAGTGTCAGGATCTTTCTGTCTGCGTTTGGAATAACTTCACCCATAAAATCTATCCCCCACAGACCAAAAATGGCATTAAGTAACCTGATTAGTATGCATCGGTTGGCATCAGGAGCGTCACAATAAATGAAAATGTGCTATGACTAATAAATATACGTTCATATGCTGTAGACACGCCCACCGCTGAAGAGATGACATGAATGAGTGGAAACTTAGATTCCTGTTGGGTCGTGCCACACACAGATCTGAAACACAATTAAATAATTTTCATAACATCTATATTAAATATTCTAACCATGCAGTATATTCACTTGAGAAATAATTTAATAGATCTTTTCATGGCAGGGAGCCGCTCACCGGTGCGAGGCCATGTGACCGTTTGCTCCACCTTTTCTCTAACTCCACGTGTGTCAAGGAAGACAGCTGAAATATTCTCTGAACGATGAAAATGAACGATTACCGCTGAGCTTGTCGTGAATTCTTGCAGGTAGGCCGATAATGGTGAGCATTGATTTTATCCTCTTAAGATAGCAGAAGATTGCAATATTGCATAATCCAACAGTTCTTAACTCGTGAGTTATTTCCCTACTGAGGTCAAGGAAGGTGCAGATTGAAATTTTTACAAATGGCACAAAATGTTTTCCACATTTCAAACTGCAAAAAGTACCGCACAAGAATCCAAGACAATAACAGATACAAGGACAGTCATCGGAGGTCATCTGCCGAGGACAAACAAGCCCAGGGATTTGTCATGTGGTGAAATTCTTGGTTCACATTTGGCCCGTTCAAACTGAGCCAGGGGTTGAGATCTTTCTGGATATGGGTAAGATGATACCTATTGATGTGGATCGGACCTCATCACAGAAGTAACAAACCTGAGCATCGAAGCACCAAATCATCCACAAGTCATCAGCGCTAAGAAAACGCCCATGCGCGCATACTCTTGGCCGTAATTCCCTGTCCCTGCAGCAGGGGGGGCTCTTTGTTCTGCTGGTTGTACCACAGCTTAAGAACCACTGATTCATGGTAAAAAAGACATTTGCTCTAACAAATGTATCATCCTCTGTTTCCCAAAGGCCTGGCTGCCCACTGAATTATTTGAGTCTTGCTATTGCCTAAACAATGTAACATTTTTAGTTGGTGAGAGAGTTGTGCGTTGGTCAGGAGTCAAAGGTCGAGAACTTCTTGTGCAACTCAAACATCTGCCTCTCTGTTTAGTAAATCACGGAGTGTTATTTGCGAGGAAAAAAATGATGTCACGCACCACTAAAAGCATTCGCACACACCACTACAATTGTCCCTGCGTGAATGCGTGAGAGGTTATGGAGGTGTGTATGCCTAGTCATACACACAATATATATGCATGCGTGGTCATGTTATGATCTGTGTGTGTGTGTGTGTGTGTGTGTGTGTGCTTTTAGTACTCAGAGAATATCCAAGTTTCAGAGAATTTGGCACCATTTTTTACCCGTTGTGGCCCTAATACGCCGCCATAGTTCAGCTTCACGTCTCCTTGAACTGATTCAGTTTCAACCAGTTAATACATGCAAAACTAGTTATTTATTTCAATGGCAACTATTCTCCTCAGCACAGGACGTGATGAGTGGAAATATTATTTATTCATAAAGAACTTGTGCTTACAGTGCATATCTTTTGTATTTATTTCAAACAAACTGGGAATTACGGTGGCCTTGAGGCACTTTTTGTGTTTTCTTAATGTTTTTGCGTTTGTAATGTTTTTGTGTTTTCTTAATGTGTTTGCTGTTTTGATGTTGTTGTGCTTTCTTAATGTTTTTGCACTTCAAATGTTATTGTGTTTTCTTAAAGCTTTTGCGTTTTCTTAATGTTTTCGCCTTTTTGTAATGTTGTTGTGTTTTCTTAATGTTTTTGCCTTTTCGTAACGTTGTTGTGTTTTCTTAATGTTGTTGTGTTTTCCTAATGTTTTTGCCTTTTCGTAACGTTGTTGTGTTTTCTTAATGTTGTTGTGTTTTCTTAATGTTTTTGCCTTTTCGTAACGTTGTTGTGTTTTCTTAATGTTGTTGTGTTTTCTTAATGTTTTTGCCTTTTCGTAACGTTGTTGTGTTTGGCACTTCAGGGCCACAAAAATCCATAACAGCAGAACTGAGAGTGGAGGCAGTGTTTCTGGGCTGCGACACTCTGACATTGTGGGGAGGAGCAAAAAACTTGGAAAAAATCATCTTAGCATAGATACTGCTGCACCAATATAAGGTACTCTGTCTTAAAATATATTTAAAAACTAACTGCGGCTAAAAAAAAACCCCATAAAAATATGACCAATGTGTATCCACTTTAGGGTCATCATTGGTAGGTAGAGCTAATTACGTATGTAGATTTAATAACCTGAGTGCTGTACCATATGTGACCAATGAGGATACAGCTAAATATAAACAAAAAGGAAAAAGAAGAAGAAGGAATTTTTATTTCTAAGAGTTTTGCTCCTCGTGAAACGGTGAGTGATGAACTGAAGAGAAATTGACACTATGCAAAGTACCATATGCACAAACTTTTCCAAAGGACATCCTTATGCATGCTGGAGTTAGAGTGGAGGTGGAGAGAGGCTGTGGTGTTCTGGACTAAGATGTTGAAGGTCGTATGACCCGACAGGAGTGGCAGCAGGCTTTGCTGTAGTACCAATGGCTGCACAGGTTGACTTTCAGGGCCAGAGAGCAGTTAGTGGAGGGCCGGTCCTGACAGCTTTCATCTGGAATCCAGACACACAAAGGCACATTGTTACGGCCCATTTCACATTCAATAGTAAAATTCTACTGATCAGAGCCCTTAACACAACTCAAAGCGCTGGCAAACAGAACTGTACCCCCATAAATGTCGAACAAACTTGACCAAATTTCTCTTTTTCTAGGTTTATAGATCGTTCGCTGCCTCGTGCCCTAAACATGAGGAACCCAGGACCTCCTTGTTGGGAGGTAATAGTATCCATCGTGCCACCACATCGTTCTTAAGAGAGCAAACCTACTACAATATGATAGGACTACATGTTAGGGTAAGGGTGATCGCCAGGTGATCGAAGGGTCGCCGGTTCGATCCCCCGCTCCGCCATGTCGAAGGTCCCTGAGCGAGACCCTAACCCCAAACTGCTCCCGACAAAGCAAGTGGGCCGTGCGTGGTTACCTGGGCGGTCGGTGTGTGAATGTGTGTACGAATGGGTGGATGAGAGGCAAAATGTGTGGAAAAAAGCAATAAAGACATGCAGTCCATTTACCATGATGACACAAGAGCCTTTGATGCTCCTTTTAACTGTTACAGATGTTCAGTTTGGACAACATAACTCGATCAGCTCAACCAGAGGTTTTTAGTAATAAGTGTAAAAGCCCAGAGAGAAAAAGTGATTTGAACGTTTACCTAATAAGGAATTAACCAAGTCAGCCAGATTAAAATCTGGGGTTCATGTTTGACCCAGAGCAAAATTTTAATTGTCATAAATGGCGTGCAGACATTGTTCTGAGCCGTCCGGTCCTTTTATGAGCAAAATGAGAGCTGCGTCCATACTCCTGGCAGTAAACCAAGTGTGTTTCCCTTTCCCTTCCATGTTGGACTGAAGCATTGTTGTTTCTTGTCACCAATTCTGCCGGTGTTTTTCATGGACAGGTTCTCAAGTTGGAGCCAAGACTTGGAGAGCGTACAGTTTGGTTGACTTTCAGATTGCACCGCTGCTTTTTTTGCATGTAATTTCACGTCGTTCTGTCGACCTCATACGTACGCCGGATGAGAGCGCAGCCAAGTGTGAAGCGGTGGCGATGAGGATCAGCATGTCCTATTCTGAAGCCACGGTTCATGGCCGTCAAACGGTGCATTGTTCTCTCCAGGTGGGGAGTGAGCTACCGCCATAAGTGACGTCTTTGGTCACAGTGGACCATCAAAATCCTTTTAGTGAGACTGACAAAATATGTTGTCTTGTCAGGAATCTTCCTCAAAGGGTTCTTCTCTCAGAAACCCTGGGAACAGAGAGTTCTTTGTGGCAGTGGAGTTAATCTGTGGTGTTCCTCAGGGATCCACTCTAGGTCCACTGCAGGATTTCTTTGTTCTGGATCAAGCATTTAGTGAAAAGGACATGCAAGGTTTGCTCAAAATAGCAGCTAAATATGTAAATATGTGCTGAATAGACGCCTCAGGATGTTTCGTGTTGTTATAGCATGACCACCGAGATACAAGAGGGAAGACGTTTACATTTTTTAACTTGTACATTCTATGATTAATGAACTAGGATCATATCTCTCCTGTATTAGCGCCTCTGCACTGGCTCCCTGTAAAATCCTTCTCCTCACCTATAAAGCCCTTAATGGTCAGGGACCATCATACCTAAAAGAGCTCCTTGTACCCTATAATCCCACTAGACCACTACGCTCCCAAAATGCTGGCTTACTTGTGAGTCTCCAAAATCAGAATGGGAGGCAGAGCCTTCAACTATCAGGCTCCTCTCCTGTGGAACCATCTTCCAATTTCAGTCCGGGAGTCAGACACCCTCTCTACGTTTAAGATTAGTCTTAAAACTTTCCTTTATGATAAATCTTATAGTTGGGGCCGGATCAGGCTTACCTTGGACCAGCCCCTAGTTATGCTGCTGTAGGCCTAGACTGCCGGGGGACTTCCCAGGATGCACTGTGCTTCCTCCCTCTCTGTCTATATACTCAGTCATGTCCCATTACTGCATTTTACCAACTTGTCTTCCTCCCCGGAGCCTTTGTGGTTTGTCGCCTGTCAGGTCCACACAGAGTTTAAGACCTCTTCAAGTTGGACTCATATGTGGATTCATCTTTGTTATTGATATTATTTCAGTTGCTGTACATCTCTGTTTCTCTCTCTGTGTCTCTCCCCCCTTTGTCACCCAGAATCACCTTTCAAACTGAGCAGGAATGTTTCCACTGTTACCTGGTGGCTCAGTGGGGCAGGGCTGCAGAGCACAGGTCTGTTTGGCCACAGGTTTAGTGAGAGGGTCACAGCCTCGGACCAGCTCTCTGCCTTGGTAACACTTCACGTCCCTCATCCTGACGCCCACACCACACGTCTTAGTGCACTGTGGAGGCAGCACATAGGGAAAGGGGACATTTGTCAAAAATAATCTGCAACAAAAATGTGATTACTGAACTAATGTTAGGTCAAAATAATAAAAAAATATATACAAACAAATGAGCGTAAAGAGTAGACAGGCCACAGGAGTGGGAGGTTCTTTACATGGACCCCCAAGTGAAAAACACAAAATAAGCCCCACCTTTACATGGCAGATGCTGGATCACATCAAAGTTGTGTCACTTGTGCAAATTGTAAACATCAACCAGGCTAAGTCCTTTTATTGTCATTAATCAAAAGTTGTGAGAGGCGTTCAGGTTCATGAGTTTGTTTGAGAGGATTTTTTTCACTTTTTAAAAAAAATTTTTGCAACTAAGCCTAACCTATTTAACCTACATAAAGTAACCTAACCTATATATGTATAACCTGTTATACAGTAAAAATAAGTAAAAATACTAAGATGTTGCCTTTAAAGTTTCAAAAGATTCAGAAATGTGACCGTAGACACGTTCTGCTGTGCTGGGAATGTGCGAGAGGAGCAAAGCTGAAGATAAAGACTCATGTAACTTTACAGCCTTTACGATTGCACTCTCAAATCTAAACCAAGGTCATTGATTTTGACATTTGAAAAACACAGGATAGTTCCAGACAGGACATTGTCAGCAAGTCCAGATCCTGAGTCTTTCCTTTTCTCTCTCCGAGCCGAGTTTCAGTCAGGGAGACGTGGACCCCGTCCAGCAGAGTAAGGTCCAGCTCAACTTGGTCCAGACTGTCCGGCCTCGGCAGCACCAAACAGAAAAATGTGTGAAATTTACAGTCTTAATTTACTGCCATGTCACTTTGATATAACAGTGTTTACCCGTGCTGTGACAGTAAGCAGTAAAACCCCAAACTTCCCTCACATTCCCAGCATTCCAGCGATTCAAAGGCAAATGTCACTCAGAGGGAAAATCTGCAGATGCAGATGTGAGTGTGACTGTCAGTGCTTAAAAGGGAATTGAACCCTAACCCCTGGCTGTATTCTGTTCTACGCTCCAGACCTGTGTTTCACACCTGGATTTGACTGTTACTTAGAGCAGATGGATCACCGTGTTCAGACTGCGAGCGGAGCCAGAGGTTCAGACTGCATCCTTTCCGTCTGCAGCTCCAACATTTAATCCAGACAAATATTTTGCTGCTCTGGACAAACAACCACCAGAAGTTCATCAATGGTCATTCTTCTCACCCATTAAAGCTCACAGACAACAATCTTTTAAAAGGGGTCCCAATTGTGCAACTTTACTAGCACGCAGCCATTTTTTTTGGTTTAACAGAGGGTTGAATCCACAACATCAAACGTTAATGGGATGCTGTTAAGGCATATGGCATTCTATTTGTCTGCAGGATATGTATACTGCTGCATATGTCAGAGAATCTCTCTCTCTCTCTCTCTCCCAGCTAGATAGGTGGAACAAGGATGTCGATTTGGAAGATCAATATTATAAGTACCAAAGTGTGTATTCCAACCACCCCCCCCACTCTCCC